>CM035411.1:195106186-195356186 GCA_020310875.1 Ceratopteris richardii | reverse complement strand
GTTGCAGGTGCTTCAGGTTGAGGAATGCGATAAAATGGAGAAGAAAAGGGGTCCATACTAAAAGGACCATAGGTGCAAGGGAATACAAGGAAGTCTAAACTATCTTTCGTTGGATGTGGGTTTCCTACTACTATGTGTTTGAATGCATGACCTAGGACTGTTGCAAGGGGTTTGGACGATGTAGTGTAGACTGGATTGGTGATGGAAGAAAAGAGTGTGGCTTGGAAAATAGGTTGTCTCAAACCAAAGGAAGGGGCGGATGGGATTTTGGTTATGGTGATGGTAGCTTTGGCATGGGGTGGTGAGTTTGGAGGGGTGTGATACATGGGTTCTGCAGGTTGGGTGGTTATTGTGGTCGTGGTGGTAATGTGTACTTCGTGGGTTTTGGGTGGGGATTGAGGGTGTTGAGGTGAGATGGGCAAGTTCTCCACAAAGGTTTCTACAGTTAGATCAATGGTAGTTGTTGATGCTGCTTCATGAGTAGTTGTCACCTCCTACTATGAGGCACGTATCCAAATGTTTTTATGTGGCCTTCACCTAGTATCCATGCACCTTTGGTCATATCGAGGTCGTGGTTGCTGCAACATAGTATATACAGCTTCAAGTAGTCCACATGTCTCTGTTGTGAGTTGAAGGGTTTCTATGAAATGAGGATCTACTCCTTCTTCTCCTAGTATCTGATTAATAAGTATTTGGCTAGCCTAGAATGATAGTCCGCCTTGCTCTTGTATGCTAGTAATAGTGTCATATAGCTTCAGCAGTTGTGTCATGTATGTTGGGGCTCCTTCATGTCCTTGCTCCTCCTATTCTTCCCAATCATCATCCTCCTCATTTTTCTCTTTTTCTTGTTGTTGCTCTTTGTGGGTTGCTTCATCCTTTTGCATCATAGATCTTTGGACAAGAATAACATCTTTATCTTCAAGATTAACCCTAGAAGGGCTAGGAAATGATGACTTTCCTAGTTCCATGAGTGCACTTCCTAGTTTGACTATGGCACGTTGATTGTTCACCCAAACCTGAAGAAGTCCATTTCTAAGGTTCAAGTTAACTGCATGATTGTCATCCAATCTTGCCCCAAAATGAGAGTTTTTGTAAGATCCTCATCATGACACACTAGCATTTTGATTGTCATATGGATTTCTTGAATGAAGATGGGAAGTTCCACCTCGCCCATGCAAGGGGTTTCTACTCCTCTCAATCCTATGAGATATGCTTTGATAGGATTGATGCTCAATCTCATATCCTAATAGCAAGAAACTCTAACAACACTAGTAGCCACCCTTGATTCAATCAGGTTCTTGATAATTTTTGCACCCATGCCTTGTTCTACTTCTATGGTTATAAGTGGACATCTATCGACTATGCAATGAGGGGTAATACTCTTGGTTTGGCACATTGCCATGTGATACCTTGGTGCCTCATGATTCACTTGCCTAGGTTGGTCTCTACCTTATCTCCTTAATTTCATATGTCTGATATGTTCTAAGGCCTTTGCTTAGGCTTCTTCTCTAATGTGTTGTTCTTTTTCTTTGCATTTTTTTCCTGTGTTGAGTCAACTTAAAATTTATTTTGTCAATGGTTCTTGGTAAATCTTCACTCGACAACCACTAATGTAACTCAATAGTATATCACCCTCTAAGACAGCTAACTGAATAGCTCCACTTGTTGATATTCTGTTGATTATCATAGGTGGATAGCCATGCTTTTTGAATTTCCAAGCATGTTGCTTCAATGTATATACCAATACTAGGTCTCCTACTGTAGCTCAGTGATGAGTAGCACCTCCTTTAATGTCAATCCGGGAAGACGTGAGGATGGTATGAAGACCTCGAGCAAGTGGCGGCACAAGTGCGTGAGTGAGAAGCACACAAGCATGCACACACATACACACACACGCGCACACACGGCAAGACAAAGAGAGAGAATCAATGGAGTTCTTTAGATTACTTTCAAAAGCTCTTACAAGTTCGTTTCAATTACAATCTAACCCCAAAAATGAGCTCTCTAGCTCTTTTTATAGTTTTTGACTAGGTTTTGGCCCTGTCCAGACCTAGTGTCCGGCCTAGTTAAAAATTAGGTTCCAGGGCTTATTTGGGGGCTCAAACGAGATTTAAAAAATACGAAAATTGGTACGCAACTACTTCTATGGCTCCTCAAGCTCAAGGACTCCTTTGCTTGCACAAAATGGAGCTACAAAAATGTGAAATGATATTTACAATGATTGTTAGTGATAAAAATCACTGTTGTTGTAGGGATTTCTTCTAGTGATCTGCCATACATATCTTCGAGCTCCCTACTTGCTCTTCCTCCCTGCATGTCCATCTCTTTGATCTACATTAGTGTCTTGAAAAAATATTGGCCTACTTGCCAGATCTTCTTTGACTGCCCTGTGCTGTCCCTTCGCTCTGACTCCCTTCTTTGACTTTCACGTCTTGTAAGTCCTGGTGTACCAAGGCTACTGCCAACACCCCCCCCCACTCTCGCGTCTGTCGCCCCTGACAGACCCTTGTCTAGCTGCTTTTTGGACGTAGTATTGTACAACATCGGCGGCGAGGTGGTGTTCTTCTAACCTGAGTCCCCTTGCTAGATCTGTCAGCAATGCATCCCAATTGACTGGCCCTGGGACATCTGGATGTGGCACCCGTAACTGTTCTGAGTGAATGGTTCGCTCCACAGCAAATAAATGGAGGAGATGTGAGGGTCTGGGTACAAATATTTCTGAGTGGTATTCCCAGAACCCTGTTATGAACATCTCCTCGAATGTTTGTTTAAAGCAGGCTGGGAGGTATTTTATTCTGGCGTGCCAAGCATATATCACCTCTATGGAAGGAGTGGTGCTCATGTCATAAACTAAATCTTGGTTTCCTGTAAGGAATCCGACGCCTGAGAAGTGTGGGTCCTTGATATTCTTGAATGTCCTGAATGTAATAAGCATTAATTCAAAAATTTTCATGCACATCTGTGCCATCACATCAGGGGTATTCCTTAATCGGATGCTCCAGTGCCGTATGGTGGAAATCATATAATTGACAGTGGGAGGTCCTTGAGGGGGTGCTAGATAGACGTAGTTTAACCATTTGGCGCAGCCCTTGATATTCTTGACTGCAAGGGTAAACTCTGGCCAGGTGCGTCTGTGGAATACAGGAACATAACAAGGGTTATATTTAATAAAAAGAGGCATATTCGTCCAGGTGCGAACCATCTCCGGGTAGGTTTCGAGGAGTCGGATCCTCCAGGTGGGTTGATGAATGGATCCTTTTTGAGCGCTCTCTGGGATGTCATCTGGCCCAAATTGTGTAGCAAACGTTGGAGGTTTGCCACATCTTTGTTGAATTTCTGCATTGTAGTCCGCCAGGAGTATACAATATGGCACGTATTGATCATCATTGGTTCCGATCCATCTATGGTGGGACATGCTGCGGAAGTATTCTGATTTAATAATAGTGTCCTCTATCTTTGCCATAGATTGGATTTGAACTGCCACTCGATCTTCATGAGTTGATGTTGTTTTCTCTAGTGTTTGGAGCCACTCAGGTACTTCAATTTCTAACGTATCCATTCCTTCTGCGGTTTGCTCACCACCTGGCATTGGCATAGGAACGTAAGGTTCCTCATACGTCTCATCTACCTCGATGGGTACCAAATCCTCGGGTTCTGGTTCGACAACTGGAGAGGGTTGCCTTTCATGTGTGAGTAATCTTGCCTATAATTCGGCCACCTGCTCTTTCAATGCCTTGACTTCCTCTGAAGTCGTGGTCGTTTCTGTGACTCTGGGTGCTGTCGGTTGCTCTTGGAGTTGATTGCGCAGCGCATCACGTTCCCTTTCCAAGTCATCATGAGCTTCTAATAGATCTGCATAGCTGTCCAAGATGGTCTTCATTGTCTCTGAGGGCACCGCTTTAAACTGCTCTGGATCAATTTCGTGGGGAGAGCCTTCCATTGCTGCTTCTAGATTTGCTTCATTTTGCTGCTGCAGCCTCTTGTTCTCTTCAAGGGCGGCCGCCATGTGTTTTCTGAGAAGTGCCAGGTTACGCCGGACTTTGAGATTATCGGCTTGGTATACTTGGAGCAAAGCTTCTAGTTGTTTGACACCTGATTCTGTCGATGGTTGGGGTGCCTCCAATAATGTTTGGTGAGCCTGCTCAAGCGTCGTGTAGCGTTGATTCAGTTCTGCATTTTCTATTTGTAGAATGTGAAATTGTCTTTGTAAGTTCTGATGGTGCGTTGCCAGTTGTTGATACCGGTTGTCCAGAGCTCTGTACTCATTCTGGAGCTGGTGTACACATTGATTTAATGCTAAAAATATGCTATTTACATTAAATAATGCGGGGAGGGGTGAAGATGCAGGGGGAATGGGGGCGGGAATGGGAGATGTGAATGATGTGGATGCAAGTGGAGAGGTGGGTGGAGGGGGTATGGGCGATGAAGGTGGCATGGGGGGAGGGAGCGGTGCTGTGGCAGGTGATGTTTCCATCGTGTCAACTGTTTGAGTGACGGTGTAGATGGGGATCGTGGGTGGAGTGGATGTGACATCGGTGAACAGGGTGGTGAAGGTGGGCATGGTGACTCCCCCGAATTGGATTCCCGGACAGAGTGGAATGCCCATGACAATGGTAGTGGTAGTGGACGTGGTAGTGCTAGTGTCCTGTGGTGGGGTAAATTGGGTAGTGCGAGGTGGGGATGGTGGTGACAACGGTGCTTCCTGATATTCTTCTGCTTGCGTTGCCTCGCCTGGTGCTGATGTATTGATGTGAATTTGCTTCCCGGACCTCCTGGGGCGAACGGGAACCCTTTTCTCAAACCTGTGAATGTAGGCCACTGCCTCATGAATGGCCTCATCCAATCCTACGGCGTCGGCATGAAGGTTCATGGACTCAATGAACAACTCGTCCACACCTTCCTCAGCTAGCAAGTCGTTCATGAGTCTCTTGCCCTGTTCTAGAGACATCTTATGCTGTTCCTGAACCAGTCGCATGGTTCGATATAGTCTCTTGATTTGTGCCGAATATGCTGGGGCACTTGCTAACTCGGAGAGTTCGTCATATTCTTGATGTTGTTCTTCGTCGGCTTCTTCTTCATCTCCTCCTGCCTCTTGTTCATCTACATCGACTTCTACAACTTGTGGTTGGGTGGGGGCCGATGTTGTTTGGGGTTGTGGTTCCTGAGCTCGCTCTACTTCAGCTTCGAGGTTAGAGTCATAGATTAATCTGGCAATTTCTTCATCCGTGAGGTCCTCAAGAGTAAATCCCTGTGGAAATTCCAAATCGGATGGAATGGGTGGAAACACCAGATTAGGCCCCTCTGTGCTTGGTCTTGGTAGCCGGATTGTGAATGGCCTAACTCGTCGTGTCTGGGGAGGGGTGATTTCTGGTGTAGTGGTAGCTCCCCTTGGTTGAGCACAGGGTAGTTGGACTCCCCCCCTCATCTTCTTTGATGGGGGACCTGCTGCTGATAGTCTTCTCTGGAATTCTTGGACTCGGGACCATACGAGTGCCCGCTGAACAGGCACGTCATAAGCCAAGCATCTATAGATTATTCTGGTCAGAGCACAACACTCGTGGAGCACATTCTTCTATTTCTTGTTCCACCTTTGATGTGCTAGGTGGATCTGATCGATGATCCAGTGGGGCACATTGATGGGAAGGCTTTCTGTTTCTGCTAGATATAAACTGAACCATATTTTTTTCGGGGGCATTGTGAATCGTTCCTGGGCGGGGAAAGCAAAATGTTGCATGATGGTTCGCAGGTGAAGCGCAATGGTAGGTGTCATCGCTACCATATCTTCAACTTATTAAGATCCTTGTGCTTCATTCGAGCTGGGACCATGGTTTCCTTTTCTGTTGGGATGTGCATGCCATACATACCCAATGCTTCTCTTACCAGATTGAGGTTCAACTTGAACCTTTTAAGCTCATTACCCGGCAGCAGTGATGGCAACACAAAGGTGCTGTCGCCTCCCTTGGCCCTGCTTGGCGTGATTGTACTGATCAGATATGAACATCGTAAAAAATCCGGCTTTGGTATGTGGGCCCTGAAATAACTGTCCACACCCGCTTTGATCCAAACTGATCTCATGACTTCGGCGTTTTGATAGCTTTCAAACTCGCGTGTGAAAAAGTGGTATCGACCCCATTTGCCATTGAATTCCAATTCTGCTTCCCAGAAATAGGTTCCATCGCCCAGTGGTCCAGCAACATCACTGAACCAATGCACATGCTTACCTACTTGAGAAGTGTGCCCTTGAGGAGGATCCTGAATGGGGAGCACATGTACTGCTTGAAGTTCTTGCGGCCTTGCTGTGAGACGTGGCTCAAGGAGAAGTGTTTCTATGTCCACAATCTGGGCACCAGATCCGGCTTGAGAACTGGTACCTGCTTCTGCCATGGCCCTGTTTGCTGATTGGTTCTGTGAGAATATAGAACCAATTGTTAACATCGTAATGGACAGAATAAATCCGTTGTTGTCCCCGTTACAACATTAACATGAGGTAGATGGTGAGTTAGTGGTTAGTAAGTGCATGAAGACAGTGTGTGTAGTTAGTGCTTGTGTTGTCCTAGGAGACTATTGCAATTAGTAAGTGGGTATGAATTTACAAATTGGGGTCGGGGGGTTTATTACAGGCCCTAGGCTTCCAAATGCAGTGAATGGGCTTTGCTTTCGGTTTCGGAGAGTCTCTACAGAGCTTTCTCGGTGTCGTGGTTTGAAAACGAGGCCTTTTTGGGACCCATTTACAATTGATTACATGCACGCTCTTGGGTCTTGGTGTGTTCATGAGTGTCGAGAACGAGTGAATACTGGCAGTATGCGTAGCTGCGTTATGCTGTTTAGGTTGTGGCCTCAGCGTAGCTACTTGTGCCATCAAGCAAGCCTTAGGCACCCAAATTTGTCTTGATTGTGGGCTAGCCTTCCTCGACTTCTTGGGCACCCAAATATGTTTCACGTTAGTAGAAGAATTTCCGAAAGACTTCTTATTAGTGTCGTGTTGTTGGTTACTAATAAGAGGCTTGGCTCGGGTGGTTGGCTTGAGTGCAACCGGGTGTTCGCCTTTCCGCACCCACACTTGTTTCACTTGTTGGGACATTCTGCTGCGCAGGTACTTTGGATCCCCGACATAGGTAGCACTCTGCTTCTTCGGCCTGTGATCCACCTTGGTTTGTTGCCTTCTTCTGGCCTTTGGAAAAGAAGGGAGTTCCTTTGCATCCCGGACTCCTTTTTTGTGAATATCCTTCCTCTGCAACACATAGTTTTGGACAAGAACAGCATGGTCAACTTCATGTGCACCCCTGGAAGGACCAGGAGTCTGTGCCTTTCCTAGTTCCTTGAGTGCTCCATTGTCTAATTCTACTGTAACTCGACTATGATTGACCCATACCTAAAGAAGTCCACTTCTTAGGTTTAAGTTGACTGCTTGGTCATAAATCCAGTCTTGACCCAAGACAAGAGGTTCAGTGAGATCCTCATCCTGACACACTAGTACTTTAACTGTCATTGCCTCCTCATGAAGGTAGAGGGGAAGTTCCACCTCGCCCATGCAAGGGGTTTCCACACCTCCCAATCCTATGAGATATGCTTCCACAGGATTGACAGTTAACTGCAGCTCTTGACAGTAAGACACTCTAACAGCACTAGTGGCTGCACCCGAGTCAATCAATGCTCTTACGGTCCTTGCACTCTTTCCTTGTCCTATCTCTAAGGTTACGAAGGGACGTCGATCAGTTATCCTATGAGAGCTGGTTCCTGCGACTGCACACATTGCCATATGAAATCCTTGATCTGCATAGTCATTCGCTCTAGGCTGATCTCTACCTTGCCTTCGTAATTTCATCCTTCTGATGCGTTCTAAAGCTTCTGCTTGAGCTTCTTCTCTAATTCTCTTTTCTTCCTCTTTGCGTTTCTTAGCAGTGTTGAGTCGACTGAGCATTCCCTCCGTGAGGGGTTCCTGATACAACTTGACTCTGCAACCGCTAATATAGCTAGGGAGAACATCACCCTCTAATGTGGCCAATTGTACTGCTCCACTCGTGGAGATCCTATTGATGATCATAGGTCCGTAGCCTCTCTTTTCTAGCTTCCTCGCGTGTTGTTTTAGTGTATAGACTAAGACTAGATCTCCTGCTTTCAAGCCTTTATCCTTCACATGGGCATCGAAGTATGCCTTCTGTCTCTTCTTGGCTGCATATATTCCTGCGGCGGCTCTCAGTCTTGTTTCTCCTAATCGTTCAAGGTCAAAGATCCTAGAGGAGAGCTCATGACCTGTCCATTCGTGCTCTTGTGCTACTCTCAATGTAGGGATCAGGAAGTCCAAGGGTAGCATAGCATTTTGACCGAATACCATCTGAAAGGGGGTGGCTTGGAGTACCATTTTGTAGGCAACTCGGTATGCCCGAACAGGATGATGTAACTGTTTGTCCCAATCAGAGCGTTTAGTGTTCACTAATTTTGTCAGTACATTGCATAGGATCTTATTAGTACTCTCAGCTTGTCCATTAGCTTGAGGGTGATAAGGGGCTGACTTCTTGTGTATTACCAAGAATTCTTGGAGTAGATTTTCAATCACTTCATTCAAGAAATGAGTGCCTCTATCACTTACAAGCTCTATAGGTAGCCCGTATCTTGTGAATACATTCTCAAACAAGAATTTGGCAGTTGTTTGAGCATCGTTCTTTGTCGTAGCCTTTACCTCTACCCACTTAGTCAGATAGTCTGTTGCAACAATGATGTATTCCGCATGAGAACCCTTAGCTGGGGGATTAATAGGACCTACGAAGTCTATTCCCCACTTAGAGAATGCACGTCCACCCATCATAGGTTTCAGTGGCATCTCATCTTTGCGTATAGGATACTGAGTCCTTTGACAGACATCACACCGTTTCACATAGGTATGTGCATCCATGTGAAGGGTAGGCCACCAGAAGCCCGCAAATAGTATCGCTTTGATCACCCGATCTGGTCCAAAGTGTCCTCCTGCTACACCTTGGTGAGCAGTTTCCAAGATCTTAAGATATTCACTCTCATGGACACACAATCTCAGGTAACCATCCTTACCGCGTTTGTATAGATTATCACCAATGAGTGAGTAATCCAAGGCTTCTTGTTCTAAACTCCTTTTCCTAGCCAGAGTCATGTCTGGAGGGAATGTGTTTGTCCTTAGGAATGATACTAGTGGTTCGCTCCAATCTGGCACAATGGATACTTGATAAAGAGTGGCGTGTTCCACTGGTGGTTTAGTGCAACAGATTGGGCATTCCTTGCACAACTTTTGGACATCAGCTTCCATAGTTGGCCAATGTACTCCGAGTCTCTTTAGGGTCTGTAAAGTTCGTTGCTTTGAATGGTGTTGCTCTAGTGCACCTACATGTGCTAATTGCAACCATTTAGCATACTCATCCTCTTCTACGCAACAAGCCAAGATCCCTTGATCTGTGTGCTTGTACATGCTTCCTGCCATGATGTGGTACTTTTGGGCTTTTACAACCTCTCTATTCCGTGTGTTCATCACTGGATGATTAGGCCCGTATGTCAATACTGGTACCATTGGCTTGGCCCACTGCGGCACCACTTCCAAATTAAACAAGTAAGCATCAGGAAGGTCATCTGACACTCCTTGTGGGGCTTCTCCTGATGTGAGCCTAGAGAGGTGATCTGCTCTCAAGTGAGTCCTACCCTTTCTTACCACAACCTCAAAATCATATTCCATTAGCAAGAGAAACCATCTCACTAATCTTCCTGTATTGCATGGCTTGTTTACAAGATATAACAATGCCTAATGATCAGTAAAAAATTTAAACTTATTTGCAAGCAAATAGTGTCTAAATTTCTTAACTGCATATACCATGCCTAATCCTTCTCGCTCTGTAGTGGTGTAATTCCGTTCAGCCGCATTCAATTGTCTACTGGCATAGGCAATTGGAAGATCCATATTACCTTCACCAGTAGGTTGTGCAAGCACACATCCAATAGCATAATTGGATGCATCAACATGAACATGGAATGGTTTATTCCAATCTGGTGTGGTCAAGATTGGTGCTGAACACAATCTTCGTTTAAGCTCCTGGAAGGAATTCTCGCATTCATCCGTCCACTCAAAGTTAGTCAGAAGTCCGTACATGGGCTTTGCAATGACAGCATACATGTGTATAAATCGTCGATAATAACCACAATGCCCCATGAAAGCTTGTACTTCCTTGACATTCTTTGGCCTAGGTAGCTCTGCTATGGCTCTCACTTTCTCTTCGTCAGTAGATATGCCATTCTTTGACACTATGTGTCCTAGAATCTTACCTTGCCTTACCATAAACACACACTTTTCTGGGTTCAGGCAGACTTGATATTCTCTACATTTGTCAAAGATTTGTCTGAGTTCAGGAATATGAGTTTGTCTAACATTGGAATGAGCACAAAGATCATCAACATAGACTTCTAAACTCTTCCTCAGGAACTCCTTAAACACATGGCACATCAGCCTCTGGAAGGTAGCTGGTGCATTGGTAAGCCCAAATGGCATTACTCTAAAAGCAAAAATGCCCCATTCTGTGGCGAAGGCTGTCTTATGCTGATCCTCTGGAGCTATGGCTACTTGATTGTAGCCCGAAAATCCATCAAGGAAGCTATACACTTCCTTGCCTGCCACTCTTTCTAAGAGATGTTCTGTGATGGGAAGCGGATAGTTATCTCGAATCGTGGCGGCATTAACCTTTTTCAAGTTAATGCACACACGCAGCTTGCCATTCTTCTTGGGTACCACCACGATGGGGGATACCCATTCGGTGTGCTCAATTTCATAAATAAATCCGACCAGTCTATCTATCTCTTCCTTGATCTTAGCAGCGTAATTATCGTTATATGTATAAGGCTTTTGCTTAGAGGGTTTAGCGTCTGAAGTCATAGGAATGGTGTGTGAGCATATGTCAGGGTCAACACCTTTCAAATCCTTGTAACTCCAAGCGAATACATCTCTGTATTCTCATAGCAAGGCAATCAATTCATGCTCTTCTTCTTCTGTCAGGTCATGGCCTATATGCGTGCATCTCTCCTCTCCTTCTTCTATGGCCACTACTATTTTCTTGGTGGTTTCTTTGTTATCATAGGCCTCTCCTGATTGTGCCTCTCGTTTAGGCGTTCTTATCATGACTCTCCTGTCATCTATCTCGTACTTCTTAAAATTTTCTGGGACCTCAAACAAAGATTCTTCCTCCTCTGGTAAGACTTCTTTCTTTCTTCGTTTCTTTCCTTCTTCCTTCGGGGTCATATGTGTTGCTAATCTTACATCATTTGTAACCTCTCCATGCTTCTGAGGTTGAAATTCCACTTCATGGAAATATTCTTCATCTGATGCAAATGGTGGGTCCATAATGATTGACTCTAGATCGGAGTCACTTGCATCCTCAAATGCATCAGGGCTAGGTTTGCATTCTTCTAGAACTGCCTCTCCCATGATTGGCTCTATGGAGAAGACTGAAATGGCATAGCCATCCTCATCACAGTGAGGTGTCCATTGTTCTTCATTGATGGCTACATCCATTGTTGCTAAAATTTCTGCCCAACCGTGAGGTTCAAATTCTTCGTCTGGAAAAACTACAGGTGCATAGGCTGGGTCTTGGATTGATCTATGGGTTTCTTTCGCACCTACCTCTCTGGCTTTCTCTCTCTTCTCTTCTTCTACTGCTACCTTGCACATCCATAAGTGAGTGTCTTCATGCATCCATGAGGATCCAGACCCTATGGAATGCACCGATTCTGTATCATCTTTGGCTCTATGGATGGGATTCCACTGGATAGGAGGGACATCTCTATGAGAATAATCCTTGAGATTAACTTTGGTTGTAACACCCAAGTGCTGCAGGTACAAAGAATTGGTTCCCCAATCCTGTACCACTTGCAACTATCGCATGAATGGTCTTCCCAAAATCATCTCATAGGCATGATTTTTGTTGAAGTCACATATAGCAAAGCTATGCTCAAACTCGACACCACAAGTGGTGAGAGTTATTCCTTCTAGCAATCCTAGGGGTCTCTCTATGTGACCATCGGCCATCTGCAATTTCATCCTCGTTGGCCTGAGTGCCGGCTTGCCCCAGCGCTTCCATAGGGAGGTGGTGGCAATTGCAACTCCTGCACCTGAGTCCAAAATTGCCTTGGTGGTGTACTCTTGGTAGGTGATGGGCAGATAGGTGTTCCCTTCTTCACCTTCACACATATCTCCTATCTTATCCAAGGGAATTTCTGGCACTGTCCTATGGGATCCTACCCGGGAACAAGGTTTTGCAACTTCAGTGACTCGACTGGCTGCATATTTCCGCGCTGTTGGTCTATCCCTAGGCAGTTCTCCCAAAGTGAGATCTCGCTGCTCCTTGGTGTTCGTTACTACCTCCGTGTTCCTTGGTATGGCTGAGTCGTCGTTCCTTACCATGACTGTGGGTGCTCTCATACACGTGGACTTTGCTTCCCATGGGCCTGTGAAGTGGGGTAGCTCTTGTATGGAATTAGACTCAAAGTCCAATCTCTCGTGAGACTGAGCACTCTCATGTTCCCCGTAAATAGATGGGATGTCTTGTGGGAATTGGTCGTGTGCATCGTCCACAAGTTCAAAAGGAGGGGCGACCTCACTTTCGTTATCCCATTTATCTTCTTGAATCTCTCGTAGGAAGTCTGGTGCAAACCGATTCATCGAAGAGGAAGTGTCTGGCTCCGTAGAATTAGGCACGTAAGCAACCTGGGAAGGAGGGCTTATTCTATCGTTGGCTCTCTCCTCGTTCCCATAGATGGCTGGAGCACAAGCTTCTTGGGGAGGATTACTTATGCTATTACTTTTCCGAACAGGCTCATACGCTCTCTGGGAAGGAATGTGGGTTACCTGTGGAGGTACGTAAGCTTTCGAGGGAGGCTCCTGTGACTTTTGGGGGGGAAGATAAGCTTCTTGAGGAGGCTTGCTTATCTGTTCTCTCGCCCTTTCCTTTCTTTGAGGGACAGGTTCCTTTTCTGATTGTGCAATTAGCCTTTCTATTCTTTCTAAGGAGGGGAAGTTGTCTGGTTTAGTGGAATTGGCTGCATAAACTTCCGATGGGGAATGGCTCATGTTTTTGCTTGCTTTTTCTTTCTCCTGATTTTTTTCTTCCTTGTCAGATCTTGCAATTATCCTCTCTAACTTTTCTAGGAATCCATCCAAGTGTAATTGCGTCTTGGCTGAGCCCGAGTAATTGAAAAGGCGACTGGCTTCAAACATAGTCTGAGCCAATGCGACCATTTTCGCGCACAGTTTGGTTCTTTCTATCTCTAGGTCAGCTCTAGGATAGCACTTGTCATGATCCGTGACGTTTGGCCCTTCTTGGATTCTGGCCTGATATGCTTTGAGCATCATGTCTATGTCTTCAGGAGTGGGATCAGCTAATACTGATCCTATCCTAGGGGGTGGTGGAATCGCATGGCGTGGGTTGGAAGGTGGCGGGTCGGAGGGCGATGGGAGTGGTGGTGATGGGATAGTGTGAGAGGGGGTTTGAGAGGTGATTTCAGTTATCCTAGCTTTGGTTTCTCTTATGCTTTCCTCAAGTTCACTCATCTTTTTAGCCCATTGTCTTTTCATTCTTTCCCGACTATCTTTCCATGCTCTAGTCCTTTTCTTTGTTACGCTCTCGGTTTCACTAGCCTCTGGGCCCTTTTCCTGGCTTGTCTCTTGGTTTTGCTGCAATGCCTGAGCTCTAGTGACTACCTGCACTGGTGCAGTGGAAGTGACGCTTCCTGTGGAATCTACCACTAACCCAATAACGTTGATCGGAGTGATTTTTGGCATATTATTAGGATTCTTAGGGCAATCTCGTAAGAGATGTTCTTTTCCACAATCTTGGCAAAAACCTTGGATTGTCATTGACTGGGGTTGTGTAGGTGGAGGCAAGGGACAATCACGAATGAGGTGATCTCCTTGACACCGGTAGCATGGACCTCTAGGGAATGGTGGTCGTACCTGCCTAGGTTGAGGCCTGGGGTTGGGGTTTGCATACATGACGTTCGTGTAATCTGACTCCCAACTAGGTTCACTTGGTTCTTCACTATAGTAAGACTCACCATGTTCTGGAGACTGCATGTAGTAAGCCTGGGGACTATCGACATGTGTAGAATCAAAGCTATGGTCACTTGGGTCACTTTCTGAGATCAATGAGGTTACTGGTACTATGGCCCTATTCAGGTTTTCTTCTGCAACAGCATACTTTACTGGAATCACGTTAGCGGGGTTTGGGGGCTGTTGAGCTAGTACCAGTTGGGGTCTCTGTTGGGCCTGATATTGTGGTTGGTAGGTTTGTTGGGGTCTAGCATATTGTGGTGGTGGAGGGTACTGGTTCTGGTATCTGCCTTGTTGGTAGGGCTGAGGGTAGGGTTGCCTAACTGCCTGCTTGTTGTATGGGCAATCTTGCGCAGTGTGGTTTGTGTACTTCCGTTCTATGGTGCAGTACTGGCTACTAGGGTTAACTTGGGGTTGAGCCATAATGGGACACACATTTGCCATGTGGTCGCCACCGCATGTATAGCACCTCTTCGCTGGGGCAAACCTTGGGATTTGTTTGCTAGTTACACCTAATTTCTGAGCTACTTTTTCGGCCAGTTCCTCAATTGATGTGGACTGCGTGGAAGAGTGACTAGATGCACTATCTGAATCTTTGTAGATTTTGGAGAGCTCTAGTTCTTCCACTAGGTTATCTTCAATGTCAATGCACATGCGTACACACTCTTCTATAGTCCTAGGGTCCTTCAGATACACATAGGATCTCAATTTCGTACTCAGCAATCCATCAAGGAATAAGGCTACTTGTTTAGCAGATGTGGGTAGCTCCGAAATAGGGCACCTTTCAAGATATTGTCTAAATCTTCTTCCGGCCAATCTGACAGTCTCTTGGGGGGTCTGTTTGAAGCTGTGAATCAATGAGGAGGTATTGTGTCTTATGCCGCTCTTAGAGAACTCTACAATGAATGCCTCTAGGAGTTGGTCTATGCTCCTGAACTGACGCTCATCTAATGGCTGAAACCATGTAAGTGCTGTGTTCCTAAGGGTTAGACCGAAGGCATTGTACTGCGTGAACAGATCTTCCACTTGTTCAGCTCTCAAGACTTGCTTGAACTCCGCCACATGATCATAGGGATCTCCTGTGCCGTCAAAGTAATTCTTCATGGACTTAACTAGCTGGGTGGGTCTCAAAGTTCTTGTGTGCTCTCTAGGCCTCGGCAGAGGGAATCCATCTACATTTCTTTGGTTCCTGTGGGCTCTATGCATCTCAGGTTCTACCCTATTCGTCTCCGTTCTCGTTCTTTCTCTGCCCACTGGGTTGGCAAAACTTACTTCTGGTCTATCTCTACTTCTGTCTCTTTGCGTACCATGAGCTTGGGATGTTCCAGCCCCAGGGTGACCATAGGATATGTTTGATCTTGGTTGGGGGAAAATAAATTCACCCTTCCAAGTGTAGGCATGCCTATCATTTTCTGTCACCACAAAGATCCGTTCTGAAGCATGATCTAAATAGGTCACTCTGCCTGGGCTATCCGGATCCTTAAACTCATAGATCATGATATTTCCTATGTCTGTTGGCTGATTAGACTTATACCTCCAAAAGGCTTCATCAGTTTCTCGATTGAGGAGCAACTCTATGCTCTTGTTGTCTTGGGGAACCCATTCAGGCGTGATAATCCTAGTGAGAACTGATTTACCTCGAGGGGTTCTAGGTTCCGCACCCATGTTCCCTTGTTCCAGGTCACCTAAGTCCGCTTCTGAGATTACATTCCCAAATTCATCTGTCCTATCAGGGTGACTAGTGACTACATATATAGTTCCTTCTTTGTCCAGGTATGCACCATTTTCAAACTTGACAGCTGGGTGTTCTAGTCCAATGGATTGATCAGGGTTTTTAATCTGGACCACAGATCTTCCTAAGCCGTCCTCATAGATGCTAGCACCTAATCGGTTGGTCCTAAGATATTCCAGCTGTGTTTTGTAAGGGCCTTCTACCCTGTACAAATAAGGCACTCCTGAACTTCCCGTAGGTCTGTCCATGCCTTGAGACATTTCTGACTCACTGGTCTCAGAGCTAGGGTAGTATGAGTGGTGGCTCAACTGCTGGGCCCAAGACCTTGCAGTGTGATTGACACTAGCCTCTGAAGACCTAAGGCTTTGTCTCTCTCTTGCTAGGTGTCGTCCTGATCTAAGGTTCATATGCCTAATTGATTAGCCCATTTTTTTTTTTTTTTATTTTTTATTTTTTTTTCAGAGTACAACCTCGTTGCCGATCAATTGGTACCAGTCACTTGATTCTTTTTAGTTACTTATTGTGTTTATGGTCTTGTCTGATATCACGTCGTCAGGAATACTTGAACGTTCTCCGTACTTTAGGTTGATCATTCCCCGTTAGATTCTTTTTCCTTTATGTTATCGATAGCACAGAGATAATGTTTTTAACTTGAACTTGAGTTTTTAGGTAATCTTCACTTGATAATTGCCTACCGTTGCCCTGGCTTACTCCTATCACTCGTCGTTCTTAGCTTAAGCTAGGAAATGACAGAGGGAGTTGAGAATATTCCAACCTTACTTGTTGATCCCTTGCTTTATGGTGCTCAAGAACCCGGTTCTCAAGTTTGCAAAGAAACCTTGCTTTGTATGCTCTCAGTTGCTCTCAATGGACCTATAAAAGTCCCACAGTTAGCTCAATGCTTAGATTCAAAGGACAAAACCAACCACTTGCATTCATGTAACATAAACACATATTTGCATTGTGACTTTTAGGAAAATAATTCTAAAGACCCCTAACTTTGATCCCCCTGGGTAAGGTCAACTTCAAAATACCCTATCTGAAAATCAACGCATTATCTTTATAAAAAACAGTTGAGGGCTTGTAGTATATGCCACGAGCTTTCCAACAAGCCCAAGAGCTCAAAAATTGGATTTCGTATGAAAAAGTTAGGACTGTTCAGGGTTTAGCGGGTTAAATCACGATTCAATACAAGCTAACAGTCAAATAGGAATACTCTAGTAGCTTGTGGCACGGCCTTGCGATGCAATACTACACCCTAATGTTTGTCCCACACTTAGTCAAAATTTAGACCAATAATTTTACCTTGAAAATTTGACCTAATTTGCCCTTCTAACGCGTTCGCAAAGTCTGTCGGTCGCGATTGACAGGTCAGTCGCGATCGACGTGTCGATCGCGATTGACAGGGGTTACGAAAAGTCAATCAGTCGTGGTCAAAGGGTCGTTGACTCTGTCGGTCGCGATTGATGAGTCGATCGCGATTGACAGGTCGGTCGCGAGGGTCTGTCAATCGTGGTCAAACAGTCGTTGACCGTGTCGGTCGCGATTGACAGGGCCGTCGTGGTCTGTCGATCGTGGTCAAACAGTCGTTGACTGTGTCGGTCGCGATTGATGAGTCGATCGCGATTGATGACTCGATCGCGATTGACACGTGTCACTCGTATGGTCCGTCGGTCGCGGTCAATCGGTCGTTGACTCTGTCGGTCGCGATTGACAGAGCCGTCGTGGGCTGTCGATCGCGATTGACGTGTCGATCGCGATTGATAGATCTGTCCGTCGTGGTTTGTCGATCGCGATTGACAGAGCGATCGCGATTGACAGAAATCTGTGGAATTTCAAAAAACTAAACACATTTTTGGGAAGCTCTAGGCCTGTAGGTCATGGATATGCACTTTGTTTAGCAATTAGAGCAATTTTTCTGTCGGTCGCGATTGACAGAGCTCAGCGACACACAGACAGTTACTCAGATTTCCGTACCTGCGCAGAGTGCTGGGGATGATGAAGAAGCCTGTACCTGCAAGACAGCTCAGAAAACATGCAAAAACAACACATGCAAATTCGCTCTCTCGCTCTCTCTCACAAGTGAAATGAGGGAAATGAGGTGGAGATGGGGATATAGTCAAAAAACTGAAATTTTTGCGATGATGGAGATGGACGTGGGAGATGGTGATGATGATGATGGTGATGAAGATGGTGAGGAAAGTAAAAGAAGATCGATGAGAGTGAAGAAAATACCTACAACTCCAACGCGTCAACTCTACGTCTTACCATCACACGCTCGTCCTCAAAGCTCGATCCCCGGCAACGGCGCCAAAATTTGGTGTAGCTCAGTGATGAGTAGCACCTCCTTTAATGTCAATCCGGGAAGACGTGAGGATGATATGAAGACCTCGAGCAAGTGGCGGCACAAGTGCGTGAGTGAGAAGCACACAAGCATGCACACACATACACACACACGCGCACACACGGCAAGACAAAGAGAGAGAATCAATGGAGTTCTTTAGATTACTTTCAAAAGCTCTTACAAGTTCGTTTCAATTACAATCTAACCCCAAAAATGAGCTCTCTAGCTCTTTTTATAGTTTTTGACTAGGTTTTGGCCCTGTCCAGACCTAGTGTCCGGCCTAGTTAAAAATTAGGTTCCAGGGCTTATTTGGGGGCTCAAACGAGATTTAAAAAATACGAAAATTGGTATGCAACTACTTCTATGGCTCCTCAAGCTCAAGGACTCCTTGGCTTGCACAAAATGGAGCTACAAAAATGTGAAATGATATTTACAACGATTGTTAGTGATAAAAATCACTGTTGTTGTAGGGATTTCTTCTAGTGATCTGCCATACATATCTTCGAGCTCCCTACTTGCTCTTCCTCCCTGCATGTCCATCTCTTTGATCTACATTAGTGTCTTGAAAAAATATTGGCCTACTTGCCAGATCTTCTTTGACTGCCCTGTTTGCTTGTGCTGTCCCTTCGCTCTGACTCCCTTCTTTGACTTTCACGTCTTGTAAGTCCTGGTGTACCAAGGCTACTGCCAACACCTACCTTCATGCCTTTATATTTTACATGTGAATCAAATTATTCCTTCTGCCTTTTCTTAGTTGCATAGATTCCGATAGTTGCTCTAGTCGAGTTTCTCCCAATCGTTCTAAATCAAAGATCCTACAAAATAGCTCATGGCTAGTCTATTGATGTTCTTCGGAATCCTTTAATGTAGTTATCAAGAAGTCTAATGGCATAATTGCATTTTTACCAAACACCATTTGAAAGGGGGTGGCATTGAGTACTCTTTTATAGGCTACTTTGTAGGCCCAACCAACATGATTAAGCTGTTGGGAATGATGGATGGACACTCTAAGAAATGAGTTGGTACTGCTAATCCCTGCTTTGTACCAACCCTCTTTAACTTCAGACTTGCTTTGTAGGCTCTTTTAGCTTTCCAATGACACTAAATAAGTGCTTATGTACTTTCGAGATGATCCATGTAATGTTTGATCCAAAACAGATAACTTCATAATTCACAAATCATCAAAAACCTTCTATTTTGGTTCACACACCTACTGCTTGTTATGCTCAATGCTCCCAGTACAGTAGGAATTAGAAAAATTCCTTTTGGAGATATCAAATTGACTTAAAGAGCTAATGATTCCAAGTGAAATCACTTAAAATGATTCACTATACATAGAGCAATCAATTTAGGAAGTGTAGCATTACCCCGGATTTTTTAGGACCTCTAGAGAGAATGACCAGTGACCACTTGGAGGCGCTTTTATCCCAATCCACTAAATGCAATGTCTTCAAAATATGTCAGCATGTATTAGACTTAGGGCTAATTCCAACAAGCCATAGAACATTGAAAATGGTGGAGTAATGACTGAGATATGAGCAAGACAACAACATTGTTTTGAGTGATAATGATAGAGAGATCAACAGATGTAAGCAATGATCTATTGTATTATATGACAATGTTGTACATAATCATTGGCATGATAATCAATGCCCAATGATAGTGAGAAGTGTAGGCTATGAGGTGATCCAAACACTCTCTAGAATGTGATCAACTAAGGCATACGAATGGAGTGGATTAACCCGCGATATTTTACAAGAGGTTTTATAGATGCTTTCTCCGAGTTTGAATTTTGAAATTCAAATTTGGCCCTCACTAAAAGTGATCCCCTGATCTAGGAGATATTCTCTCCAAATGAAGTCGTAGATTTTCATTCTAACTAACTCCAGGAGTTTAGTGTCAATCAATTGCACATAAAGTCTTCTCATGCCTAGCTAATTGTGTAGGCTTGGTACTTGCACCAACAACTCCCCCTCAAGACAAACATCTTGGCTTACTCTTCTTCATCACTCCTCTTGAATGTCCTGCAATCCAATCATAGCTTTGAACCTACAAAGTTTAGTACCATCAAGTGCTTTGGTCAATAAGTCTTTACATTGCATATTAGTTGATACATATGCCGACTGAATTTCCTTGCTCAATAGCTTCTCTCGCACATAACGATAGTGGACCTCTATATGCTTGGTAGCATGATAGATGGGATTTGCTGCAAGATGTAAAGAACTTGTATTGTCTCCAAAAATCATTGGAGATTTAGCATGTAATCCCAAGTTTGCATATAGCAATCTAATCCAAATGGCCTCTTGAGTGGCATTGGCTAGTCCTCTATATTTTACCTCTGTTGAAGATAAAGCAATAGTAGGTTGCTTCTTGGAAGACCATGAAATAGGCTTGTCACCTGCAAAAGAGAGATAACCTGAGGTACTCCTCCTGTCATCTTTTCAACGTGCCCAATCTGCATCTGAGTATACTTTGATGTCCAAATCTGAAGTATAAGGAAAATATAAATCTTGATTTTGAGTTCCCTTAAGGTACTTCAAAATTCCCTTGGCAGCTTCCAAGTGAGGTGCTCTAGGTTTGTGCATGAATTGACTTAAGACACTTACTCCCTAAGCAATATCAATCCTTGTTGATGTAGCATAGTTTAGGCTTCCCACTATGCTTTGATATCCTGCAATATTTTCAAGCACATCACCTTCATGAGCGCTTAATTTTTGGTTTACCTCCATAGGAGTGCTTGCTACCTTGGAATCCTGCAAGTCAAACCTCTTTAACATGTCATGTACATACTTTCTTTGAGTAATGTAAATTCCAGAGTTAGTATAGACTAACTCACGTCCAAGAAAATACTTAAGTGACCCTAGATCACTTATTTTGAACTCCTACATCATTTGATTCTTGATCTCCTTGATACCATTAGCATCATTACCTATAAGTATGATATCATCAACATACCCACATAGGTATATCACCTCTAAATTACTTCTCTTAACAAACAGAGAACTATCTACTTTATTCATGATGAATCCTTGATCTTGAAGGTATGTAGTCAACCTATGGTTCCATGCCCTAGGTGACTGCTTCAATCCATAAAGAGCTTTGTTCAGTTTACACACATAATTTAGCTTGATTGGGCTCATAGCCAAGAGGTTGAGCCATGTAAAACTCCTCTGAAATCTAGCCATTAAGAAATGCTTTTTTTACATCCAATTGGTACATGTTCCAATTTTTTTGATGCACACTCACCAATACCCTGATGGTTGGCATTTCAGCCACAGTTGAGAAGGTTTCTCCATAGTCAACTCTTTGGGTTTGTGCAAAACCCATAGCCACAAGTCTAGATTTGTACCTGCTTAATGATCCATTTGAATAACTCTTGATCTTATAGATCCATCTAGAACCAATTACCTTCATAGACTCCTTCTTTGGCACTAGCTCGCAAGTACCATTCTCCTTGAGTGCTTCAATTTCTTCATCCATAGCTTCCTTCCATTCTGCCTTGGTCTTTGCCTCTTCATATGATGATGGCTCTTCAAGTGATAAGTCTTCGGAAAGATAAATAGAATGCTTAGTAACTAAAGAAGTGTCATACCCATATCTGATTGGCTTCTTGCTCTCCCTTTGTGATCTTCTGATTGCTTGGTTAGATGATTTAGGTATGTCCTCTAACTTCTTCATCTTGACTTTGGCTTTGGATTTCCATGCCTTGAATTCTTTTAGGTTCATGATGTCCTCATCATCTGATTTGATTTCTTCAATCTGTTCTGGCTCCTCCTTGGTGAGGCTTGGAAACTCCTCTTTCAAATCATAAGGCAACTTTGCTTTCCTGCATTCACTTTCAAACCAAGAATCACTCTCATCAAACACAACATCTCTATTGACCGTAAAACCTTTATTGGATGGATTATGAAACCTGTATCCTTTTTTATTCAAGTCATACCCTATGAAGATGCACTTCTCTGCCTTAGGGTCTAGCTTACCTCTGATTTGAGATGGGATATGCAAATAAGCAACACATCCAAAGATCCTACAATGATCAAGTGAAGGTCTTCTACCATGTTGTGGTTCATATGGGGTCATCCCATCAAGAGATTTTGATGGCAACCTGTTTACAAGATAAGTGGCAGTAGATACACTCTCTACCGCATTGACCTAGCTATTTCAACAATAAACCTATTTCTCTTCTCTGCCACCCCATTTTGTTCAGGGGTATAGCTAGGTCAATTTTGTTCACCCCATTTTGTTCAGGGGTATAGCTTGTTGTGATTTCCCTTTTGATTCTTCTAGCCTACAAGAATGCATCAAACTCATTTGAGAAGTACTCACCTCCTCCATCTGACCTTAGTCTTTTTAGGCTTCTTCCTGTTTGATTTTCCACAAGTACAAGATACTTCTTAAAGCAACTGAATACTTCATCTTTGTGTTTCATAAAATATAAGATAGTCCATCTATTGAAGTCATCAATGAAAGATACATAATAACTTGATCCAAAAATCGAGGGATCCTTACTTGGTCCCCATACATCTTATAATAAAGTAAGTTTATGATCTAGGGATGTGACTAGTTCAGACAGATCTGAAATTGGACACCGTTTGGTCATCCGTGTGTATGACCAAAGATCTCGAGTTTAGAATTACTAGGAGGTCTTGTGCTCTTGTGAACAAGTGATCCACTTAGCTTAGTGGTAGATGTGAAGGAGGAGGTTTTGGGTTTAATCCCCATGGGGGACATGGGGAGATTATTTTGCCTAAAGAGATCTAGAGCCTTCTAGAAGCATCCACTTGAGTTAACTCGAGTTGACTGGGACACTTGGCGCACATGTAGTTACACGGCCGACACATGGCTGGCTAGTATCCACTTGCCAAAGAAGGTAGTCCCCTGGAGAGAGCTATATATAGAGGCATTTGGTTGGGAGGAGAGTCATCTCTCTAGCATGTGGTGGTCGTAATCTTGCATGGGTATCAGAGCTTCCATGGTGACCTTGGAGTCAGCTTCACCATCTTCCTTGTCAAGTTCTTTGGCCTATCTTTTCTTGCTCATGGGTGTCTTGAAAGCACTATCCCGAATTCGTCTTGGCGGGCATATTTTAAAGAGGAATTTATCAAAAGTGGAGCTTGCTATTGTGATTGCATACGGGATTCGAACCTGTGACCTATGCTTAGGAAGGGTGTTCTCTTCTCCAAGAAGCCAAGCCGCTTGCGTGTCCTCTTGTGGAGCATAAGATTATCCTAAACGTACTTCCACGTTGTAGAATCCGTAATAACAGAGCGAGAAAAAGAGAGTTGCAGGCCGCTAGTCTCTCGAATCGAATCCACGATGTCAACTTGAGGCTGCCTTCTCTTATCCAAGAGATCACTCCGGTTAAGTGCTTCTACAAGGTGAAGAGTCCATTGGAACACTATATCTGTAGAAGCTCATTGAGCATCGAGCACAAGCAAAAGGGGAGTTTGCTGGTAGACAAGATTCGATTCGCTTTCATCTGCATTAAGAAGGCGTCCACTTTCATCTTTACGCACTGAAGAAGCAAAAGCATTGATCATCAAAAAGGGGTGCCAATCAGGTTTCGAACTCTGAACCTCACGGAGCAGACCAAAGCATCCTATGCAGTACAATAAAGGATTTCAGTGACATAATTCTCTGGGTCATATTTCTATACTCGTTTTATCTCTGTTCTATTATTCCCGAGCTAAATCCACTTTGATTATTGCTTCTTCTTGCACCCGAATTTGGAAATTTGAACTGGGCTTCTACCATGAGAAGTCATCAAGCTATTCATATGAAGATATATTGGATTCTAAACTTCAATCTCTATATAGTTGAGGAACTCTTGGAGTGAACAAAGATGTTCATCAAAGGGAGGACAAGGACCCAAGGAAGGAGAAGGGCTCTTCCAAAGGATTAATGGAAGGATGTAGCTTAATTGAGAGATAAGTATTTTCCAAGTTAATGATTTGTTTCAATATTTGCTTTTGCTCTCTGGTTTCATATAGGATGCATTTTTATAATTGAAGTATAGAAGTAAACTTCATTCTTGATAATCTTGATGCAAATTTTTAAAACCTACATGAAAGAGCATAAAGATATTCAAACACTCATTAAAAATAAGCATAGGCATGCATCTCCAAAAGAATGTTGGTGCATCTCTCCTTTCAAAAGAATGATTTCAAGCACCATACACATTTTCTTCTTGTTTGCAAAAGGAATTGGATGCACTCAAGTCTATGCAAATTTATATTTATAACCTTTTGTAAAGTAGAGGATAAAAGTAGTATCCTAAGATACTTCAAGATAACTTCAAGATAAAGAAACAAAAGATATGAAGTAAGTAACTTCCAAGATCCAAACTAGGACTAAAAGATAATTATCATCCCACGGTCCAATGTCCCATACCATCTTTCCTACATCAATCTGAGTATAAAATATGGTGTCCCATACCACCCTATTTTATATTCACATTAATGTGTGGGTGATACTTATCTTAAAGTAAAAACATCTCTTGATAGAGTACCTTCTTGCTTCAATTCTTTACGAAAATTTTGGAGTTTCAGGCATTACCTCTAACTAGATATTCTAGGTTTTGATTCCTTCACATGATTGTCTCACAATCATGTGCTTTGCCTTGGAAACTTGAAAACCTTTTGATGGAATATCCATCCTTCTTTGCAAGAGTTTTCAAATAAAAACCAATTAGAATTCCAAGTACTTGAATTTTCTCAAATTCAAGCTCAATTTGTTTATTCTTGACCAATTTTGTAATGACAAGAGCTTTTGACTTCTTGTCTTTAGATTCCTTTCTTTACTGATGCTTTAGGTACCTACCCCAGGGACTTTATAGGAATCTTTCTACTGCTTAAGTCTTAAGCATCCGCTCATGCTTTCTGGATTTGTACCAAAAATCCCTTTAAGGATAGGCAAACATTTATGTTTTACCTTCCACAGACTTTAAGTATCGTCTTCACGGTTGCAGACTACATACTTGGAATATCTACTCAATTCAACTTGGAACAGCTTACTATTTCGATTGCCAATACTTGGGCAAACTTCACAATAGTTCCAATCGCAATTATCTTGGACAACCATGGCCAAGATTGATCAAGTCTTTGTTGATCATGCAATAATAATAAAGACTTTGTCTTTATCATTAAGATCTCTTGAGCTTTTCTAAGCTTTTTGGCATACCTGCAGGATTTTTAGAGATCTTTCCCTAACTTAAGCCCAAACATGTTCTAATGCTTTTCAAATTCTAAAGTTAAGAATCTTTGATACACATCCAAGTGATATCAACCATTTGGACTTTAAGTACCACTTCTTGCAGTTTGGGATTGCTAAAGAACTACTTACTGCCTAAAGAATTTAAAGAATTTCCTTCTCACTACTTGGGAGAACATTATTCTTCAAAGCCTTAAGATTCCTTTTAGGGAATCAAATAACTTGAGCAAATGATTCATCATGGAATCTTTTGCAATGCTGGATTTTTTTCAAACAATATCCATAAACTTTACTGATTCAATTGTGTTCTTTTCCTGAGTATCAAACTAGAGACTAAGAATGTTGGTGCATCTCTCCTTTCAAAAGTCTAATGTTTTCATGCACCATACACATTTTCCTCTTGTTTGCAAAAGGAATTGGATGCACTCAAGTTTGTACATGTATATTTATAATCTTTTGTAAAGTAGAGGATAAAAGTAGTATCCTAAGATACTTCAAGATAACTTCAAGATAAAGAAACAGAAGATATGAAGTAAGTAACTTCCAAGATATTCTTAAAAAACTTCAAGATAAAGTGTTGTTAATTCGGAAATATTTGATAAATTTATGAAAAAGTTGGACTTTGAGTTGATCTTTTCAACCAAGGATTTGATTGACTAAGTCAAGCATCAAGTTCCTAGTATAACTTGGTAAATTCACTCTTTTGACTCAAAGAAATGCACAAGAATTGCATTCCCAGTAAGGAGTCAGAAAGATTGAATTTGACCTGAACTTAGCCTCAAGAGAAGCATTATTTGAATACAAAACTCATCAATAGAACCTCAGTGGGTGGACACACTGATGTTGGTTACCACACTAGTATCTTGTGGTTGGATGATGTTTTTGAGTTGCTCTGAATCTTTTTGAGAATCCAGTTTATTTCTCTTAAAGATAGAAAAAATGCTTCAATACCCTATTGAAATAGATCTTTGAGAAGTTAAAGTCATGAGTCATCTAGACTTTGACTCATAGCAAGTTTATGTATCTTCAAAGTTTGAATTGGTTGTACAGAGTTTTAGTTATTTCTTTCTGATTTCCAAAACTTTTGGAATTGGCTCAGACATGGTATCTGATTCCTTTTGCAAAAGACCAGGGTTAGCCGGTTAGAATTAGATAACTAAATTGAACATCCTAGATAGATGTTATAGAACCTTTTCAATCTTCAAAAGATAATAAGTCTAAGTGGACTTATTCATTTGAGTTTGCTTCAAGTTATAGCATAAATGATTTTCTAGAGTCCAGTATACTCTAGAATAGAGAAGTAAGGAATTATTCATCAGATTGGCAATTCCCAATAATATTTAGCTCAAGTCTTTGAGAAAAGTGTCCTAAGTTGAACAATTTTCATTTGAATTTGAATTGGTAAAGTTTTAGTATGGTTGATACAAAGAAAATGGTAAACTTTCTCCTACAGTTTACATAGGATTTTTAAACTCATGAGGACAAAGTAGTCCTCCAATTCGGTGATAAAATCAAGTAACTATTGGATAGGTATTAACCATTGTAAAAACATCCAAGTTAGATGTTTGGGACAACCAAACTTCAAGTTTTTCAAATCAAATTCAAAGCGAATCAGAGTTCTCAAAGTTTTGCAAAGGATAAGAATCCCGCCTTCGTTACTAATTCCATGCACCAGTCATGCCTAGAAATGGACTAGTAATTTGAATCCACCCAGTTCACATGTTTGTGCCTAGATCGCACATCGAGAAACTATGAATTGGCCAAGGATGTTTTTAGATCTACCCTTATTATTCACTCACTACTTTGAACTTTGATCAGTTTATCAAAGTGCAAAGTGAGATAGTGTTTTGAATTTTTCAAACACGGATGCCACCACAGAGATGAGACATGTTCTTCTAGTTTTAGAACATGACCATGTTCTTCCAGTTTTAGAACATGAGGCTGGGGGGTTGCTTACATTAGATATATAGCTCTATTTTCGAAGACGAAAATATTTTCCAAGGGAGGAACAATGTAATAAAGTAAGTTTATGATCTAGGGGTCCGACCCATTCAGATAGATTTGAAATCAGACACCATTTGGTCATCTGTGTGTATGAACAAAGATCTCGAGATTAGAATTACTAGGAAGTCTTTTGCTCTTATGAACAAGTGATCCACTTAGCTTAGTGGTTAAGTCTCAAGGATGTGAAGGAGGAGGTCTTGGGTTCAATCCCCATGGGGGACATGGGGAGAGTATTTTGCCCAAAGAGATCTAGAGCCTTCTAGAAGCATCCACTTGAGTTAACTTGAGTTGACTGGGACAACACACATGCAGTTACATGGCTGCCTAGTATCCACCTTCCCAAGAAGGCAGTCCCTTGGAGAGAGCTATATATAGAGGCATTTGGTTGGGAGGAGAGTCATCTCTCTAGCATGTGGTGGTCGTAATCTTGCACATCTGTATGAACAAGCTCCAAGTAATCCTCATGCATGTATCCTTTCTTTGAGAAGGGTAACCTGTGAGATTTTCCAAACTAAAAAGCACCACATTTATAGATCATGTGTTGCTTGGATACATGAGGTATCCCAAGCACACATTGATCTCTATATATTTGATTTAAGGTTCTCTCACCAATATGCCCTAATCTCTTATGAAAAATTTCAAGCTCTGACAATGTTTGATCTTTGTAGCTATAAAGTGCAATATTCTTTGTATCTTCAAGTTCAAATATAAATAACCTACTTGTTTTTTCTCCCTTGGGAATTCTCTTGAATCCATGTTGGGGATCCTCCACAAATGCTCCATATTTATTGAAGCTGACCTGCAAACCTTTTTCCACAATCTACCCAACACTCATCAAATTCTTGATGATTGTAGGTACATATAGAACTTTGCTCAACAGATTTCTATTTCCATCAGAGGTTTTAACATTTCCTACCTTGACCACTGAATGCTTGGTTTCATCACCTGTTTGCACTTGGTGCTTTCCCTTAGGTTCCTCAAGGGCAGAGAGAAGAGCTACATTGCATGCCACATGGTTTGAACATCCTGAGTCAATGTAGAAGAGATGGTCATCATTCATACCTTGCTTTGAACTCATATTCATAATCAAAAGTGAATCCTCTTGTTCCTCTGTGTAATTGTTGTATTCTTTCCTTGATTTGTAACTTCCCTAGTAGTTGTTGTTGTAATTGTTGTTGTAGTTGTTCTTGTAGCCTTGATGATGGTTGAATCTTCCTCTTGATTGTGTGTAGTCACCTCTTTGGAAACCTCTACCTCTCTGATTTTTGAAGTACTTGTAACACTCATCCGTAGTGTGATTTTATAAACCACAAATATTACATGGGGAAGAGTTGTAAGGTCTCCACCTACCTTGCTTACCTCCTCTACCTCTACCTCTTGAGTTTCTGCCTCTCCTTGCATAATTAGCTTGAGAGGTTTTACCTTCATCCACAATATTTTTCCTTTTCCCTTCCTCTTTAGACTTGCCTTTATCTATATATAGAGCAGAAGAGTTATTACCTCTTGATGAATCTCCATTTTTGTTGAGCTTGGCTTCATGGGTAAAGATTTGCCCCATGAGTGTGGTAAGATCTGGAATCTGCATGTCCATGTACAAGTCCATAGCAGTTGTGAAGCTCTCCCATTTGTCATCTGCCTTAATACCATTGATTACTTATCTCACAATTTGCTCCTCCTCAATCTCCTCTCCTATGCTTGCCAATTGGACAGCCACATTCTTGACTTTGGTCACATACTCTGAGATGCCTTGCTTGGGTTACTTTCTTTGACTTGTGTACTCAATCCACAATTGGTTCTTCCTAGCCCTTGTGTTGGAAGAAAAATATGATGACAATTGTTGTACAGCAAAGAAGAGCAAAGACACAGAGAAAATGAAGGGCCCCAACATTTTTCCGATTTGGAAACTTTGTTTTTGTACCACAGTCAGTTGTAATATATTTTCCGATGTAAATGCATGAGAGGAGTCCTCTAGATGCATACCTATAAAGATTGTATCATTACCCTTGTAAAATAGTAGTGAATTAGTCTTTTAGTTAATAAAGTGCCGGTCTGTTGTGTGAAAGGACCATTTTTAGGGCACATGTATATAAGTCATTTTGTGACTCTTTGTAAGGACTTTTTGCCATTGTGAGAATCAAGAGCACAAAATTTCGAATTTGTGTCTTCTCCTCTCTTTATCTTCTTCCTTGTGAGCTTGCATGCATGTGTGATGCTTGGAAAGAGTGCTTAGAAGTGTTGTCTATCCATGAAAAATGCTTGTTTGCTGTGTGCAAGGTGTGTGTGAAGTGTAGGAAGATCATTCCCATGGCTCAGTATTTTGCTCATAACTTGAAGCATGAGTGTCAGAATCGAGTGAAAAAAATACCATTGGATGCGTCTTCTCGAGAGCTTCAAAAGGAACTTGCTATTTACTATATCCGAAGTTCGGAGCTGAGAGAAAAGCTTGATTTACTGATAACTACTGTTCCAAATGTCGCGACACCATAGCTGACTTTGGAAGCTTGAATGTGATGGGTTTATACTTACTTGTACTTTGCTAGACTTCATTTGCATTGGCCATTATTTGAATGCATGTCTCCATACACTTGGATAGGTTTTGGTACTCCTTGGATTGATCATTAAAGCGTGAATCCCCACTATATGTACTTGAGGAGGATCAAGGTATAGTCTCTTTCTCCACAAGTCAGTAAGTCGGTAATTAGGTACACACATTTTTGGCACCGTTGCTAGGGAGAGTCGAATCAAACCGAGGCATTCATGTGATGGTGAAAAGCTTTTAGCATTGAAGTGAGTAGAGGAGTTGTGAAATTCTCTTCTTTGGTAAGTCACTGTCATTTGCAGTTACTACTTCTCACTTTTGGAGTGTGTATAGTGAGTTGATAATTTAGGGAATTCAGTAGAGAGAGAAGTTAGAGTAGATAGGAGGAAGTAAGTGAGTAGGCTAGGAAGATAGGGTTAGTTTTCAAGTTTGTTCTTTCAACCTTCTTTAGTTAGGTACTTCTCAGAAGTATAAAAACCAGAAAACAAGTTTCTTTCAATTTACTTGTCTTCTAGCAAGTATCGAGAGAGAGAGAGAGAGAGCCCGGACGTCAGATATCGTGAGAGAGAAAATGAGGTGCATGGAGCAAAGGCAGCATGAGCAAAGGTGGAAAAGGGGCTTAAGGACACTTTAGAGGTGAGCACATCCCATCCTTGCTAAAGAAATTTCAAGTTCAATCAAGGGGAAGAAGGAACGACCTGTGACAGATATCATGAGGGGTTATCCAAGGGTTAAAGAAACTTTTTTCTTTGATTTAGGCACTTGAGAGGGGGAGATAAGCTCTAGGATCACTCACTTTAACTTGAGAGCCAAATTTACTTGTTTAAATCTCAAAAAGTTACAAGTGTCGTGATCTCCCGCGGTTGAGTGTCGCGATATTTAGGTGTCGTGACTTCCCGCGGTTGAGTGTCGCCATATTTACCCTTGTCCAGTATTGTGAGTGCTTCACGACATTTAGTCAAGTGTCAAATATCATGGTTGTATCGTGACATTTGACGGGTGTCGAATATCATGGTTGTATCGCAATATTTGATGGGTATCGAATATCGTGGTTGTATCACGACATTTGATCGGTGTCGAATATCGTAATTGTCTCACGACATCTGGGAAGTGTCGTGTGTCGTGATTCTGCAAGTGTCGAGTATCGTGGACCCAGCTATCGTGATATTTGACGGGTATCGAATATCGTGGTTGTATCGCGACATTTGACGGGTGTGGAATATCATGATTGTCCTGCGACATCTGGGAAGTGTCATATATCATGATTTTGCAAGTGTCGAGTATCGTGCACTCAGCTATCACGATACTTGATAGGAGTCGAGTGTTGTGGAGACCGGAATTGTGATATTTATCCAGTGTCGAGTGTCGTGTGTTGAGCCAATGTCAGGTGTCATGCAAGGAGATTTTTAGTGATACTTCAGTGGGAAATTCCAACTTAATTAAAAAACTTCAGTGTCCGCTGGAGGGTGTCAAAACTCAATTAGAGCTCTTAAGTGAATGAACCTAAGATCTGGAAGAATCCTAGGAAGCCGAAGAAGTGTAATCTCTTTAGTGGGAAGTGTAGCTGAACCGAGTATTCATTCGCATTACTTTGAAACCTCGAGTGAGTCCGAGGAGGAAAACCTTATGGCCTTAGGAGACATGCAGAATTCTACACCAATAGTTGGCATGATGTCAATTATTGAGGGAGAATATCGAACGTCTTTAGAATATGTGAGCACCAATCAACATGGTTTACCCATCTACTTAGATGGATTAAATAGATCAGTGGCTAGGCTGAAGAAAGCTACAGATGCTTACATAGTGCCTAGACCTGCTGTTAAGTATGTGGGAGGATTCTATATGGACAAAAAAGAGATTTTGTATGCGGTCATAGAGCATCCTGAAAACATCAATGAACAAAGGGAAGAGGGCAATACCCACAACTTTAATGAAGAAGGACATGAGGAACAGGTATCTACCCCTAGAGGGAAGTCCATTGTAAATCGAGTTTGGAGGGGGGACCTAATTCCCCAAGATGATTCCCTGATGGATGTTTATTTAGTCAACAGAATGGAGTATCTACTTAGAACCAACTCTTCATTGTGGGAAGAAGCTACCAATCCAGCCACCATTTATGAGTTACAAGATCCTCAAAACCCCACTCATATTACGTACTTGGACAAGAATCAGAGAAGGTATTGGCCCTTAACAAAATTTGAAAGAGTGGGGCTGAAATATCATAACATTTCAGTATTCCCACCTAGGGATCAAGCCACAACTTCTCAAAATTCCCAAGGAACTCATCAAGATACTTCTTATCAGCATTGGGGACAGACACAACAACCAAACATTCCAGTTAGACCCCATGTACAGTTTGCTACACCTAGTAATAATCCTAACTATCGACCTCCTATAAATATAGAACCAAGAAATGGGATCCCTGTTCATGAGAGACCACCTATAGGAAGAGAAGCACGTATACCAATAGGACGACCAGTTTTCCCTGTAATGCCAAGACCACCTCAACCTCGAAGAAGATTGAGACCCATTCAAGTTTCCAAATGCATGAGAAGTCACTACGATGGCTTTAGTGAACCATACAACCATATAGCTGAATTCAAGCAAGTGATAAGAGCTGAACAAGTGGAAGACTTTTTGATCCAATATGAATCATTTGGCCTAACCCTTATAGACACAGCCTTAGCTTGGTTCCAACCCTTAGATCCTAATAATTTCCAAAACATGGAACAAGTCTATCAAGAATTGATTGAAGAATTCACTAAGACTGGAATAAAAAACAACTCGTCACCATTAATCCATAGTTTTAAACAGGATCCTACGGAATCGGTAAGATTGGCAGTAAGACGATTCAAGCAATACGTGGACAGATGCCCTGTTGAGGAAAGACCCACTCAAAACAAAATGGTTTCATTGTTTTTGGAAGGGTTAGTGAATGGATCATTGCGATCATTAGTATATGTGAAGAGAGTCCAAAATTTGCAAGAGTGTATGAAAGAGTGTATTGACCTAGAGGACAATTTGGCTGAGGACTTGCAGATATCTCAAGACAGTGTGAAAAGTGAGGATAGCATCAACAGCATGTCAAATCCTATGAACAATGTAGAAGAAATAGCCGATTTAGTGGCTAAGAAGCTGAAAGTTCAAGGACAGAGGAATTACCCAAGAAATCCTATGAGAGCACCCATGCTTAGAAGATGTGTGCACTATGGAGGTGACCATCCTTCTCACATGTGCAATAGGGGAGTAGCCCCATCACCTACTTATGCTTACAATAGACCACCCGCCCAGGGTCCTACACATTATTGTAGCATAGAACAAAGGTACACAAATCACAGCACGGAGAACTGTCCTTACAATCGGCAATCAAGAGCGGTAAAACCACCCATGAGGCCTTATGGATACCCCCAGAGAGATCAAGGAAGAGAAGCCTTTAGATACCCCCCATATCAGTAGCAAGCACCTGCACTGCGACCTTATGCTTATCAAGGATACAATCAACCTCAACCCATGCTAGGACAACAACCACCTTGCCCTCAAAATGTTGTCTCAGTGAAAATTTCTCAACGTGAAGAGAATCTTGAAAGAGCAATAGTATCAGCCACCCCATTGATTGGTAATAAGGCTTATGACCCATCTTATGACCCCAGTCAAGGAAATTACTCCACTTATGAGGGCACTATAGATGAGTATGGACAATCTTACGAGCCATATACTTATGGTTCTAAAGGACCTGATAGCTCTTATGGATACGTTGAGGACTATGTGTCATTGATGTACATAGCTCCCAGAGCACCCATACCCCCCCGACCAATGAGTAGACCACCTACACTTAGAGGACCATGTTATAGATGCGGAGGTGATCATCACTTTAATAGAGAATGTACATTACCTAACCCACCACCACCACAGCGAGTTTGGGAAGGATGTTGTAGTGATTGTGGTAAAGAACATCTTTTCAGAGATTGCCCCAAGAATCCCAACAAAGTTAATTGGAATGTGCAAATCAATGTGATAGAAGTGATAGAATCATCATGGAGCAATAAGGAGTACACGGTGCCATTAAAAGCAATAACAAGGGCTAAAGCGAGAGAGACCTCAGAAAAAACCAGAGAAAATGATCACGCCAACAAAGAATTGAACATACCCACACCTCAAGTAATTGCAATTCTGAAGCGTCTGAGAAAAGTATTAAAAGTAAACGGACCCAAAGATGGAAGAATCGTAGAGAAAGGATGAAAGAAAAGAAACTGCAACAAAACATGGAGAACGAGAATAATGAACAAGGCCAAGAAGAAAAACAAGAACTTGAGGGGAACAATAAGATAGAAAAGCCTAGCAAACAAGAGGCTGGATCAGTTCTTGCCGATCCAATGCCAGAAGAGTTAGCCATGTGGATTCAGGCATATCATGCACGAATAAAAGCAGGACCAACCATTGAACAACACGAAATGGAATACCCAAGAGGTGACTTAGAGAAAGAAACATTGGAGATATGTAAGAAATTAATTGAAGTGGCTCAACAAACCTTAGAAAAACCTATCCAACCACTTCCCAACTCAAGAATTCCCGAAAACAAATTTCAAGAGTATGTCACACCTAGTGATCCCAAGGAAGGAATGAAAGACGAGACCTGTGGTGAAAATTACTGTGAGAACAAAAGAGAAGGATCCATTATCCCTGAAGTAGGTGGGGAATGGCCTAGAGATTTGTGGGCAAGAGTCTAGGAAGATAGATGGAAGAGAACAGAAGGAATTGAACCTCCCTTTCAGAAGTTAGAAGCGGAAGGTGAGTTTGAAGCGTCAATGGATGGGTTAAACTGGGAGGGATTATTGCAACTTGATGATAGCAAAAATGATGAAGATAGTGTGAAGGCTTTGCCAAACTACATGGGAGAATACGATCATAACTCTAAATTATATTGTGTTCCCTGAGTGAGGAGAAAGGAGCGGAACCCATCGATTCAAACCTCAGACATCATACAACATCATAAAAAAGTAAAAATACCTTGTACTCTGATGTTGGAAGAACTCTTAAAGGTCAAACCACAGTTGAAGGGTAAGTTCACTAGTCAATTAGAGACAAAGCCAGACAAAAACAGGATGCAAGATGAAGTAGCCACAGTTAAAATCCTAGTCGATAAGGTTGGAGATTTCAGCGAGGAAGATGAAGGAAACACATGCCTCCCTATCATTTAAAGAGGTTATACCACTAAAGCCATATTAGATTCGGGAGCGGGAGTAGGTATCGCTACCAGAGACATTTGGGAAAAATGGGGAAAATTGGCTTTACGACCCACCAGAATGAAGATTCAAATGGAAGATGGGCACACAGAATGATCCTTATGATTATTAGAGAAAGTAACCTTCACCACTTGTGGATTTGAATTCGAACACACCTTAGCGATCTGTCAATTCGAAAAGGCTAGCAATTATGAGATGATACTTGGCAGGCCTTTCATGAGAGAGCTTAAGGTAGTGCAAGACTGGGGAAAAGATGTTGTATACTTGCAGCATGGGGGAACCATGACCAGAATAAATATCCATACTTACACGTATCAAGATGTTCCCCCCCTGCAATGGAATCTGATACATAAGGAGGACAACGATCTATTGATTCATAGTATAGGTTCGAGTGAACAAACATGGATGAATGAAGACACTCATCTATGGATATGCCAGGCTGCTAAAAGGGAAGAAGAAAGGAAGAGAGAATGGTAGCAAAGTCAGGGAGTATCTAGAGCTGTAGAAGATCTAGCTTACATGCCCCAAATATTTTTAGATGAACAATTCGAACCCCATGGTTGGATGGAGATTTTAGCCACTCTTGACGTATGTGTAAATGGAGAAGTAATAACCATGAATGAATGCATAGATGAGGAAGGATACGATGTAAGACTATACATGGTTGTTCTTCAAGAAGCTGATGTGGGAGAAGTAATTGAAAAAGAATGGAAGGAAGATTACGAGATTATCAAAATGGAACAAGAACCAATTGAGGAAGAACTTGTAAATCAAAGGGTAAGGGTCATAACTAACGAGTCAAACCAAGGAATGACACCAAGGGAAGAAAATGAACCAGACAAAGAAAACAGAGAGGAAGAAAACAAGCCTCGAGACCAATTCGAAGTACTTGTGCACTTCAAGAAATATGAGGTGGAGGAGAGAAAGATTGCTATTCAGATGCCAAAACGAGAAGCGCAACCACAAATAACATACTACAATAAATAACAGACCAAGAAAATAATAGTTGCTTTGGAGGAAGGAGAAGAGAGATGCACCTTTATAGTGCAGGATGTCTCATTAAAGGAAAAACAAGAGTTGACACAACTCATAAGAGAATATAGGGACATCTTTACATGGACATATAAGGATTTAAAAGGTGTAGATCCCTCTATTTGTGCCCATAGAATCCCTATGACAACAGAAGCCAAGCCTTCCAAACAAAGACCATACACTTATAACGATGTTTATTCGACAAAAATTAAGGAAGAGATAGATAAGTTATTGGAGGCAGGCTTCATTTATGAGATCGAACACACGGAATGGGTATCACCTTTAGTGGTCGTGCCAAAAAAGAATGGTAAGTTAAGGGTATGCATAAATCTGAAAAAAGTGAATGCAGCCACCATACAAGATAGTTATCCATTACCTATCACAGATCATCTTTTGGAAAGGGTTGCAGGTAAGGAAGTCTATAGTTTTCTGGACGGTTTTTCAGGATATAATTAGGTAGCAATTGCTCTTGAAGACCAACATAAGACAGCCTTTGCAACCGAATGGGGAGTTTATGCATTTAAGCTTATGCCTTTTGGTCTAACTAATGCCCCAGCTACTTTCCAAAGGTTGACATGCCATGTGTTCAAGGAGTTCTTGAGAAAAAGTATGGAAGTATACGTGGACGATTTATGCACCTATTCAGGTATACGATAAATACATATGTACATTAATTTGTACTTAGCTCATTTATACCTTTTGTATGGTCATGAGCTTGTACATATATGCCTATATATATAAGTAAAAAGTTAGGGCAAGTGTGAGAGAGCATGAGATGAAAAGAATTAGAAGTTGGAATAGTCATTAGACACATGGGAAGTGAGGAAGAACTCTCTCATCATTCAGATGTAAAGTTTTCTGAATATAAGAAAAAGTTGTGCCCGATATTTTGTTGTGTTTTCTGAATAGAAGAAAAAGTTGTGCCCAATATTTTGCTTGATCATTTCAAGAGTCCTTTTGTAGGTGTCTAATTCTATAGTTAATGAGTCTATGGTTAAAGTTTGAGATCCTAATTGTAAAGAGACTGAGAGAATTATGTGTAGGAACATTTCTATGTGAAGAAGTGTTGAGTGTCTTCTGAAACAGGCGCAATCTTGATGGTCAAAGAATTGATCAATTCTCAGTGCACAGTGTAAAGTTTTGCACAAATGAGGAGTCAAAATCTAAGTTGGAAGGTAAGCCATCTATGGCTAAAAGCATTTGCTTAAACGGGTTTTATTTTGGGAGAATTGTGTGTTAGAGGTTGAAGGTGTCAACCTCAACTATACAGGAGAACAGTTTTAGACATAGATGAACTATTTGGTTCATTTCTCAAGATTTACTGAATCATTTGAGATGATTTAACTTGGAGAAGGTGTGCAATGTATAGCAACACCATGTGCAAAGTTTTATCAAAAAATTTACATATTTGATCAGGCAATGAGTAAATTATCTGCAATAGACTTTCAGAGTAGTGACTCTCTTCACGATTAGTTCAAAATTTTGATAATCTGGTATTGATCCTCCAAATCCGTAAAGGTTTTGAGTTGTCCTTGATATAGAGGTGCTCTAACATCAAGGATAACTTGTTCTTTTGGAGATTAACACTCTCCATCAGACTTCATACATTTTCCTTTATTTTTTTAATTGTGTACTAAAAAGGGGGGTTCACTTGAACCTTCCAGAATCTTTTAAAAACCCCTTGTTGAACCTTACAGAAAGAGAATTTGCAACCTACATCCAACGTTCTGCAAATATAACCTTTGTGAACAATTAATTGTGCACTACTTGTGCACCTTGACACCCGACTTTGAACGCTTTGAATTTACCCATGTTGATTTGGACCTTGAACATGTTGACTTTGACCTCTTTGACTTTGACCTCTTTGACCCTTTGACTTTGACTGTGGTTGACTTTGACCAATCATGAATTTTATGGGCTCAACAAAGGGTTTGGTATTGACTTCCTTATTGTGAAGATCTTTGTTTTGGTATGTTCATATATGTAGGATAAGATCCAGATTCTAAAAATCAGAAGCATCCACATGAGCTTTGCTTACTAGCACCAAATGCTCATCTTTCGGTATGCAATAGGAAAGTACTCTATTGGTGTCTTGGTGATATGGGCAACCAACATTGATGCACAAGTGTTTTGCATTCATTATTTCCTCTTTACTAAATTGTACACAAGGATGGACTTGCCCAAAACATAAGACATGTACCGCTAACTCAACCCACTTAGAGACCATCTCGATATTGAACTTATAGATATCTCGTAAGTCATCATTTATTGCTTCATGAGGGTCAATACCTTTTAGTCTTAAGAAATGGTCAACTCTAATATGTGCATTGTCCCTTTTTTTTACCACCTCAAAATTCTATTCCAAAGGTAGAAGGAATTGTAGAGAGTACACATGCAGAAGAAAAATGAAAAGAAGAGTGTACTTATGAAATGAAAGAGTGTGAGAGACTCAAAGTGAGTAGACCAAGAAATGGGTAAACTCACATGGATTAGAAATGAGCTTGCCAAGAGCATGGAGTAGCCTTGACAAGCTTTTAACTAAGTAGAAAGCAGGGGAGAGGCCATCCTTATATAGAGTTGGAGGGAGCTCTCCAAAGTATATCAAATGTGGGATAATTCCACTTGAAGAAGAATAAATACAATGGTAAAAGAAAATGGCAAGGTACCCAAATACAATGAGATATTATAAAAAATAATATAAAATGAAATAGAGTGTCTTCACGATACAAAATGGAGATGCACTCATGCAGATACAAATAGAAATGAACTAGAAGAATTCATGTCATCAACATCCCCTCTATAGCTCCGTTTTGGAGCGATTGAATGTTGCAGAGGTCCACCAAGCACTGGAGCAGAACTCGAGGTAGAACCTTTATGAACATGTCCACCAGGTTCTCTTAAGAGTTACACTACTCTAAAGTAATCTCTAGTGATACTAGCTTCTTGTGGATGTAATGGCATTGGATTTTGATGTGCTTTTTTCGAGAATGGAATACTAAGCTCTTGGCAATGGCCAAGGCTAACTAGCTATTGGTGCAGATGCGTGTCTGAGTAACCTGCAAAATAGCAATGCAAATAATAAACATCAAAGCCACATGACATCACATGCTACAAATTTGGATGCTCGATACGCAGCCTCAATGGATGATAGTGCAACTGTAGGCTGCTTCTTACTCAATTAAGCGATAGTCATGAGCCAAGGAAGAATATGTATCAAGAATTAGACCATTGAGAATCAAGATCACCTACCCAATTTGAACCTGAATATCTGGCAAGCTTGATGCTCCCCTCTGTACCAAAGATCATGATGTCAGGTGAGGTTAAGTTATCAAAGTAGTCTCTGAACAGCATCCCAATGTGTCTAATGAGGCCAATGTGCAAAAAGACTGAGAATATCAACTACATAGGTAATATCTGGTCTCATGTTGACTAGTTAAAGTAAGGAGCCAATAGGCTATCGATAATCATGCACATTCACTAATGATGAAGAGTCCTCTAGTGTGAGCCTAATCTTTGGATCAAGTGATGTAGATAGTGAGGGACATTGTTCCATGTTAGATATGGAAAGAAGACAAGAGCAATACTTTTTTTGTGATAGGAATATGAATTCTTTTGTTTTCCACACTTACAAACCTAGAAAGTAGTGAAATAGACCAAGATCTATCATGAAATACTCAAGGTGACATTGTGTAATGATGAATTGAATGCACTGTTTCTAGTATATGTATAAGTTAGCATCAATAGTGCTCCATTGAGATCCTTTTTCTTCAAAGAACTTGTGGATCTTTTCATACTAGGCTTGGGATCTTGTTTAAGTCCATAAGGTGCTTTTTGAAGTTTGTATACATGATCTTCTTTGTCTTTGACATGGAATCCTTAGGGTTGTTCTACATGTACTTCTTCTTGAAGATATCCATTGAGGAAAGAAATTTTGACGTTGAGTTGGTAAATGGGTCCTTTGAAGTGTGCTCTTAAGGCAGGAGTCATGGAGGACAAAAAGCCTCCTTACTTCCTCCCACGTCAACACTTTCACAATTGTAAACGGCTATGACAAAGGTTTCATAAGACCTAGGAAGCTTGTTTAGAAGTGTAATGTCCATATCCTCATTTGATACATATCTACCACACAACACAAACTTATGTTGGCAATCTTCAAAGGTGACAATGACCTTGGTGATGGGATCGAGGGGCGTAATGGAGAGGTTTTGGAACTTGGATTGTACGGCATAAATTTTAGAGGGGGTTTTATCCTCATAAATTTTTTGCAACATTTTGCAAGCCTTGTGGGATATTTTGCAAGAGATAATGTGGTCTTCAGTCGACTCATCACATGCTAGCAATAATTGTCCTAGGCGTCTTTTATCTTTAACATTCCACATGTCTCAGCATGCTAAATTACTATCCTTCCCTTGCTCAAGTTTGGTAGCATCAACTACTTCAGACAATAAGTTTGTATATAGATAAGCCCTAATCGTATCTTTCCATAAATCATAATTCATGCCATTTAATCGCTCAACCTTGGGCATGAACATGAGTGTAAATGAAGGCAAGTGCAATTGACTAAAAGATCTTGCATTTGAAATTGGAGACATTGTCATCATTGAAGAAAATTGAACTTTAATACTGAATCACCACACTCACAAAATGGAGTCGACACCAAAGTTTGAGATGGGATGGAGGGGGACTTATAGTAGCCCTAGTGAAAATTTTGAAACCCTTGGGGGCTTAGAGTAGGCCAAAATGCAATGAGAGAGACACCCTTTGGAGGCTTAGGATAGTCTCCCAAAGCACACACAAAAGAGCTTCTTCTTATATTCTTGAGGTGGTTTACAAAGTATAGGGCACTTAGTGCCAAATGGTGATAGGTAATGTCAGAAGAAGGGTGAGATACCCTTTGCAAATTACGACAAGATGCTTTTTTTTTTAATACAATGATATACATTAGTGTAAAATGTGCAAGATCTTGACATGGAGTATCAAAGGTGGTCCCTTTAATGTCATTAAACGGAGTGGCAAGTAAGAGCTTATGTCATATGAATAGACGAGAGAGAGAGAGAGGGAGAGAGAGAACCATTCCAAATGTAGTTGTAATATTAAAGTCATGGGCATGTAGTATGAGAGTGGACCCTTAGTGTTGCAATAGGAATGTAAAAAATAATACAAATAAATAAGTGTAAAATGAACTTTGCATATGATCCACCAGAAGAGCCTCCACGACTAAATACTTTTATGAAGACAACGTAGATAAAAGGGATGAGGAAAACTCAACAAATCCAAGTGTATGAGAGGTTTTCTGACATCATGAATGATGCCAAGGTGTCAAGCATAAAACACGAATTGAATGTGGCTCAATGTTTCAAAACTGCATTGATCCGTTGATTATGAGAATACGAGTAGAGTCCAAGGCTACTAATGCAAATGGGCATTTATGGTCATCTCTCTCTCTCTCTCTCTCTCTCTCTCTCTCTCTCTCTCTCTCTCTCTCTCTCTCTCTCTCTCTCGAACGACACAACTCCAGGTGCATTGTCATCCAGCTCGACTGCATCGTCCTCCAGCTTGGGTGTAAAATTTGGAAGGCATCGAGGATCTGTTTTATCTTCTTCTATGCATAGAAAGCTACAGCAGCCGGCAAGGATATTCCTTTCTCCATTTTGTCCTTTGCCTCTCCACCTCAGTCACTGTTGTTCTCTTATGCCATTGACAGTAGAAACATCTCTGAGATAGCTCGCTCCGTCTCCCTTCTCCCTGCATATAGAGCGTGCTGTATATCTCTTTCAAGTGTAAGAGTCGCTCTGTAGTTGAAATCAATGGGAGCTTTCTTAGCATTGTTTGTGTACAGTGAAGAGACCACTCAACCTCGAGAGGCAAAGAACAACAGCAGCATGTTGTAGTGAGCAGGAGAGCCGAATTTCTCTTTGAGTCTTCGGGCGTACGACAAACAGCAGCATGCTGTAGTGAGCAGGAGAGCCGAATTTCTCTCTGAGTCTTCGGGCGTACAACAAACGATGGCTGACTATTTAGAGTGTCTAAGGTCTTGCACTCTTTCTCTCTTCAACCTCACGATCGTTTTGATTCTAGAGGCTGCCACCTGCTAACGCTGTTGTACTTGGTTGACCATGTCTCCACCAGGTGAAGGAACATCTCCAGCGCAAGTTGCGCCAATACTATGTTCCGACTCCAAAATCAAAATCTGATGCCCTTTGTGCACACAAGCTTGCCTTAGCACTTGAAAGGCTTTAACAACCCACTACACATGCTTTGCTGATCATAGAAAATGGCTTCAGATATCCATTATAGATAGGTAAATAGAGAATTGCAGACATATGCCCTGGTTGTGCCCAGCTTTAAGACATACAAAGGTTTTTGCACTTTGCCACCGAACTTCGGCCACTCTCAGCAAGAGAAATGTTCCATGTACGTTTCTCTTCGCTGGAATGTGGTGGCCAACTCTACATTAAAATGCAGCCGCTTACGTCCAAAGATGTGATACATGTCAACGAACGAAGTATCCAATTAGAAGAGATGAAATGCCACTAAAGTCAATGATGAGTGCCAGAGCGTTTACCAAATGGGGAATAGATTTTGTAGGACCTATTAGTCCACCGGCTAAAGGTTCTCATGCGGAGTACATAATTGTAGAAACAGATTATTTGACCAAATGGGTAGAAACCAAGGCAACCAAGAAGAATGATGCAAGCACCATGGCTAAGTTTCTCTTTGAGAACATATTCACTAGGTTTGGATTGCCAATCGAAATTGTAAATGATAGAGGCACACACTTTGTCAATGAAGTAATATAAGCTTTGATGAATGAATTCTTAGTGATTCATAAGAAATCAGCCCCTTATCACCCACAAGCCAATGGAAAGGCTGAAAGTTCAAACAAAATCTTATGCACAGTTCTCACTAAGATTGTTAACAATGGCAAATCTGAGTGGGACAAGCAATTACATCATGCTTTATGGGCATTCCGAGTAGCATACAAAACAGCCATAGAAACTACTCTGTTTAACCTGGTGTATAGCCAGAATGCCATCTTACCAATTGATTTCCTAGTACCTACTCTCAGAGTAGCCTCAAATTATGAATGGACTGGACACGAGTTATCGACTCAATTGGACCAAATTGAAAAGTTACATGAAACAAGGTTACAAGCAGTGGCAGGTATTTACGTTGCAAAAAGATGACAAAAAGCATATTTTGATGCTCATATTAAGGAAAAAAATTTGAGGGAAGGAGATTTGGTCCTGGTATATACCTTGAAACAACATGCAAAGAAACTACAAAAAAGAGGATATGGCCCTTTAGTGATCAATCGTATATCAACCAGCGGAGCCATCAACTTAGCCACCCTAGATGGAGAAGTATTGCCAAACTATATAAGTGGTTGTCGAGTGAAAAAGTATTTAGAGCCATTGACAAAGGAAATAATGTCACGAATTCTAACAGCAAAAAATAGGCGAGAAGAGGACGAAAAAATACGAGAAGAAGCAAGATAGGAAGCTCTAGAACGAATAAGAAAACGGAAGGAATGGATGAGAGAGAGGGATGAAAGATATCGAGTAGGAGAGGAACTCATTCCAATTGCTAACTTTAGAGCCTCTGAGAACCTAGGACATCAAATAAAGCAACCATATTTGAACTTGGGCACTGGAACAGAAGAATACCACTTGGTGGATGCTCTCATTGACATAGGAGCAGTTGTTAGCTGCATCAAATCTTCTTTGACTCATGAGCTCAAAGAACAATTACGTCCATCCAAAGCACATCTTATTGGAATCGGGGAAAGGTTACTAAATGCATAGGCCAGATTACATTGTCACTGCACCTAGGAAATAATACGATGCAACAAAAACTCTTTGTGTGTCATGATCAAGATTTATTGGAAGAACTTGTGTTAGGCCAAGATTGGATATATGAATATGAAGTGACTATCCAATTAGCCTTGGGCTACATATCAACCAAAATAGGGCACCTTGAAGTATTCAGTGTGTTAGAAGAACGACCTATCAAAGCCAAGTGTATAGACCCAACAAATCAACTACTCATACATGACGATGTTTGTACATTCACCTCGACTATGGAACCCCCACCACCAAGTATTTCATGTGAGAGTACACAAATTCTTAATCTTACACACCATCCTAGTTCAGTGGGCCCCTCTACTAACCTTGTTTCCAGAAAAAGCCCTAGGGAGGAATCGCACACAAGAATGACTAATCAACGTATTCACCCTGGACTTTCCTGCATCAAAATCTATCCCATTCCACACACCAGACAGGCTTGGATAAAAAAAGATCAGGTGACAGCATATCATCAACAACGAAGCTGTTATCTACATAGGAAACAACAATAGTACAAGGACACAAGCCAAGCCGGACCTGGATGTCCACAAGGGATTGCTCAATTGTGGATACCAAATAAATTGATTGCTGCTCAACCTTCTAGAACACTAATATGGGTCCCCAAATCATATGCACCAACGATAATCACCAAAAGGAAAACATTAATACACAAAAAGGATCAGTACAACATGAGGACAAGGAATCAAGAAAGATGCGATGACATGAAATTGCAGAAACAAAAATACTCAACAAGAACAATTCAAGGATTCAAAGGGCTAGCAAAGCGGAATTACAACTCAAGAATTACACCAAGCACAATAAACGATGGAGACACCATCACCTGTAGAAAAATAAAACAAATTTGGAATGCCTAAGTGCAGATCAATCTGCATACATCGACCAGATGCTTCAACTTGCACACATTTCGAGATCCAAGAATCTCAAGCATGCATAATAGGGCCACATTACAAGGCCATGCATTCGGCACCTAATTCTTCTTCTACTTGATAGTGAAGCACATTTCCCTCCCAGCGAATAGGAGAGCACTTGTACAATAATCCCAAGGATAATTTTTTTGAGAGACAATAAAAGCTTCGGCTAGGTACTAACGCTTTTGTTTTCTTTTAGAAAGAAATAGAAAAAATATATGTGAAAAAGAAAGAGGTACCACCTTTCTCACACCCACGGGAAGGGGATGACACAAGTCACTCGGAGAGTTGCCAATTTCATGAAAGCTAAGTGAAGGATAACTCATGCTACTAGCTTTACACTGATTAGTGGTATGTATTGAGTGCAGATGGCATCTTCAAATTCTAAGGCTACACAAGAGGAAGAGGTCTTGCTTCTTTCTCTGGAATCGATCACTAAGGTGAGAGGTCATTGGTTCCTTGAAGACCAACCTGTGTCGGATCTCCTCTTTATGGCCACCATCAAAATCATGGATAGGGATCACTACTTCCCATTAATGTCACAAGACTTCCAAACCATAATCCAGGGATTACCATGCACCACAGATGTTTGGACGAGGGTGGGAATTGACACATTTCTGCGACTTCCAATATATTTACCGGATTTTCAAAGATGCACTCAAGTTATGAACACACTCCAGTCCGCAATAGATAAGCCCTCAATCCCGAAAGCTAAAGTGCTGGACAAAACAGGTGCATGGACAACTATTCAATTCACACATGAAATCATCAACAAAGCGTTTGGATGGAGTCAGGACGGTCTCACAAATCTCAAGGATGAATGTCATGATGGCAAAAAGAAAGCCTTTCTAGAAATCAACAGAATAGATATTGAAGAATCAGTTTGATTGGTGCATCAACATTTTTGTTTCCCCAGCATGAACAAATATGTTGCGCCTCAAAAGCAAGAGACAACAGCAATCGACAAGAAGAATTTGGAAGATCAGATTGAAAAATATGAAAACCTACTGAAACAAGAGCAAAACCTGAAAGAAGAATGGGAACGAAGGTATATACAGGATATTAATGAGCTCAAGAAACAATGGGAAGTTGCTAAAGCCAAACTCTTGGTAATTTATAATGAAGATACTGATCAAATACCAGCCATCGGTAATGAGCTTCTAGCGGCCAAAGATGCACTAAACATGGGCCTTCATGAAGTTAAAGAAAAGATTGAACGTATTGCGCAATTGGAAGCTCAAATAAAACAAAAAGCAGACATCGGGACACCAGTAGAGCCACAATCAAGAAATCCTACTGACGAGGTAGAGGTAGGTCCTCTATCTCCCCCGATCTATCATTCTCCAATAAAAAAGCAGATGGCGGAATCATGTGATGATCATCCCATGTCATATACTGCAGAAATAGGTCAGAAGGAACGGGCACTATTGGTGTCCCGGTTGACAGAAAATTTTGAAAATGAAGTAGTCAAAGTCATGAAGGAAGCCAAAATTAAAGGAAAAGACTTGGATAAGATCATAAAGCCCTTCAATATTCCGTATGGGCTATTGAAAGAGCAAACATGGCAGTATATAAAGAGGATCACACAAAAGGATCCCGATGAGCAGTTGCACTTCAAAGAAAACACCTTCGATTACACACAAGAAGAATTTGAAGATGCCCAATCCTTGTGGAGAAGAAAATTTTTGGAAAAGAATCCGACTTTGCGGGTGCAGTGGCAAGCATCACCATATTTACTATAGGCAAATCCTTCTTTTTGCCCAACAGTGCATTGCCGTGAAGCCCGAGAGTTTTTGGACTTGCAAAAGACGGGTGTGCTCAATAAACAACGGTTAAATTATCCACTACTTCCAAGTCCACCTCATAATTATTTACCGACAGACGATTACATGGTGAAATCCATTGAATTTTGGCTACATCCGTATGCAACAGTACCCGACCTAACTATCAAGATGACTAATAAAATCCTCAGCATGATACTTACAGTATTGAAAGTTTTCAAACACGCAGAATACACATTTTTGAATTTCATTGGCATTAACCAAGGCACGAATATCCTTAATTTTTATTTATCAGTTATGCCCAGTCGTCGTACAATTATGGCATATTATTCCAGACTAATGTTCTTGCCGAGTCAATACATGCAAACTTTTGAGGAAGCCTTTTTTATCGGATTTTTTGAAGTTGACTCTGAGATCTGAGTCGTGGGTTCATCTCCCTATCTTTACAAGATTCTATTCTCTCTTCACTTCTACATTTTATCCATGGTGAATACAACTAAATGTATAAGTAGGTGTTTGTATGTGATCCTCTATGTGAGGTACATAAATCAAGATGTAGTCCTAAGATAATAGACAGGCACTTAGACTTGCTGTTTGCACCAAAAAAATCAATTTAGAAACATAAAACATATAATAATACAAATAATAACGCATCGAAACCAAGATTATATTAATCCTATGATTTACCACAAAACGGAATATAATGAATTCACTTTACTTCCAGTTTGAACCCCTCCCATAGTCTTTTAGCATGCCACTAAGCATGATGTAGAGATCCTAATGATGACTTCCATTTCTCAGTAGCAATGTTGCATTGCATCCTTCTCACAACTTTTTCCAAACTCGACTCCCTAGCTCATTCCACAAAAACCTTTCATGAGAATGTAGTGCGGTAAAACCAATTAAACATCTCCTCCATATAGTTTGATTGCATTGGACCACCACCTTGTCACGTGTTTTTGAAGTACACACCTCTAGCTTTGTAGTGTGAGTTCTCCATTCCTTGGGTATTGAAGATCTCCAATGATCCATACCGATGCATGAAAAATGCTCCATGTGCAAATAAAATATGCTAAAAATTGTTAAGAACATTGAAAAAAAGTAAGTGCAATGAATAGTTTGAAAGATCGAATTAACTTACAAAGTAGTGTGTTACATTACTCTCTTCCCAAGATTGAATGAAACACTTCATGAAGTCCACAAAACCAATTAATAAAAAAACTTGAGATCAATATACAACTTCGTCATAAAAAAACCACTTAAGTACATTGCTTAAGACCCCATTTTTGCTGGGTATAGAAGGCTGCATGACCAAAGTATGCATTGTAGGGCTACACTACAAAGTCATGCATTCACTAGACACAAGAGTTTCATACCCATACACATAGAGAAGCTCCTTTTCCATTAGAAAAGGAGTTGGGAGGGGAAGAAAAATCAAGAAGAACTTCTTGATCCCATTATATATATATATATATATATATATATATATATATATATAGAGAGAGAGAGAGAGAAAGAGATAAAAAGATTCAAAATAAATTGAATAAAATATATATATAGATTTACATATATGTACATAAATATTTTATTAATTTTTGTTGGGCACAAAGCGAGGCATAGGAGTGTGTGAGTGAGTGGTATTCTTTTTTAAATTTCTTTCTTTCCAATTTTTTTAATGTTCTATATAGCATACATATATGTGTCAATATTTTTCCTTTTTTCCTTTTTTCCTTCAAAATTCTTCCGATTGCACTAAAATAACCTTGTTACATTGAGATGAACACAGAAGTTTTACTAATATGTGATGTTTTGTGTTGTGAATTTTGTCTTTTATTAATTTTTATGGAGTCTTGCTATGATATACAATAGCTGAATTGGAGGTAGGTGCAGTATCACTATCAAGGGGACATTGCTTCCTTGATAGTGAAGCAGCACATAATAGGGTCGAGTTGAAATCAGATCAGGAAGAAGTCCTAGAATAGGAGCAGATAGAAAAGGAACTAAAAGATTTCCTGAAGATGGTTTGCAAGCATATATTCATTGTCAAGAAAGGGAAGTACAATATACTATGCTCTGCTAGGAGTTCTATAATTTCTAGAGATCCGCTACAACATATAAAAGATGGAAAGTAGTTGGTCTTCACAAGCTCCTAGAGGAGCCAATGTTCTTTATTGATTTTGATAGATGTGAGCAAGTGATTTCCTCCTTACAGGAGTTGAAAAGAGGAACAAAATCTTACCTTGTATGCAAAGTGAAAATTTTAGAAAATGGAATGGTGAACATGTCTATTAAGGCAACATATCAAAGCTTCATTAAACTTCTAGCCCATGGGAACAAAGGTAGATGTGAGTTTCGTCAAGAAGAATTCAGCTACTTATGCAGGATACACCAAGTTTTTTGATTTCAAGGACAAGGCCAATGAAGAGCTAGCCATCAGAATCTTCTTACAACTTCTTTGTTTTCTAAGGTTTCCAAGGTGCACTATGCCACAAAGACAAAACCAAGCCAATTGGAGTAGTGGATGTGTCTCCCTACACCCATGAGCAATTGAAGGAAGCAACCAAGCACTAGGAGTCAAATAAATTCATGAATGGAGCCTAGTTGCAATCATTTATCATGTCCTTGGTATGGAAGAAAATTTGTTGTTAGCTCCAGAAGCTCAGATATAGGGCAACCATAAGTGGAGTCAAAATTCCAACAAAGATTGTAGCTGCTAAGGATGCAAGAAGAAAAAGAAAAGAAATAGTAATGGAATTGCCACAACCAATTAAGAAGAGGAAGTGGACAAGAGGAAGTTAGAGCTAGAAGAGAAGAAGGCTATTGAAGAGGAAATAAAAGCAGAGAAAAGGAAAGTACATGTTGATAAGGAGCCACATCCTCCTCATACCAGCATTGAGAAGTTATATTCATATCTCATGCATGTAAGTGATAAGAGAATTGTCTATGAATCCCAATATTAGAAGATGCTGGAAGACCACACTGAGACGACTACTGATTGGACACAGCAAGAGATGAAGCATTATGAAGATCTCCATGAACTGATGATGACTGTAGAGACTGAGGTAGTTTTTATTAAAAAAGAAGTTGCACTTCTATCAGATTTCAAAGAACTCCAAGTTCCACCAAAAAAGAGGACCACAATTGTGGCTACAGTCAGGAAATAAATAAAAGAGCCAAAGAAAAAGAGACAATCGAAGGGAACAAAAAAAAGATAGTTGAAGGGAGGAAAAAAAAAACAATTGTTGAGAAGGTTGATGAACTAGAAGCTCTTGGTGGAGGCTCTACCTTGTTTCATTGGATGGTGCTGAAAAAGAAGAAACAAAAATAGCAGATACAGTGCTAGTGTCTCCAAAAGACAAGTCAAATTCAAGAACTGACACTTACATTGAAGGATTCTTATTGAGAAGTCTAAATTTGTTAGCACCTAGTAGTCCTAGAAAACCGGTGGCTACTCAACTCAACGAGGTTGATGAACTAGAAAAAATAGATGAATCAGAAAAAGAAAGCATCTTCAAGGAGATTCATATAGGAGAAAAAGAAAAAGAAGGCATTATTCTCACAATAGTATCTTAGGAATACAAAGGAGAAGAAAGAGAAACTCTGAAAGAAAGTATAAGTCATAATATCTTGGATAAAGTAGAAGAAGTGGTAGTAGCCATAGAATCAAATGTACACACATAAGAATGTGTGATAGTAAGCCACATGACCATGGAAAAAGGAATTGCCCAAGAATCAGAATATTGTATTAGGATGACAAATATAAAAGAGAAGAAAGTGGAGGTAACAAAAAAAGAGACAATATCTGATGTAGAAGTAGACATTCAAAATGTGTTAGATGATATTCAGGAAGAATATTCACATCAAGATGAAGAAATGAAAGATGCAATCAGTTCAGAGCAGGAGAGCTCAGAGGAGACACATGAAGAGGAGAGGCATCCTGAAGAAACTACAAATCTACAAGCTACTAATGATAATAAAGAAGATGAGCAATTATCAAAGTCAGGAGAAGGGAATGAAAAATAACATGAAGAAAAATGGATAGAACTGAAGAAGAAGGTGTTGATATATTTAGGTAGTGATGTGTGTGAACACTCTAGGACCGCTGGGGCACTTTTTTCCCTCTTTAGGAGGTTTTTTCCCCCGATTGTATGTACGCCTATTGCCCTAACAGGCTACTTATCTTTGTACATTCTAGTGGTAATACATTCAATATTGTGTGTTGTGCTCCAAGCTTCTTCTTCTTCCTTGTGTTGTTCGTGTGCTTCCGCAGATGTCTAACTCCAACAATTGGTATCAGAGCAGGTCGCCGCTTCATCTAGGACGTTGTCTACACCTCACCAGTTGTAGTCTCAGAATCACACAAAATTCGGTAAGCATACTCAAGGTGTTTCAGAGATCTAAACAGCTTCGTAATGTGGTGCCGAAATCACGATATGAGCTCGTTTCGGCCTCCAAACACACTATAGTAGTGCTTGAGAAGGCTATTTTGTCTTTTTGTGACAAAGCTATATACCAGTTTTGGTTCGCTTGTATAACCGTCTTGAAGTCTTCTACAGGTTTAAGAGAATTTGTCTGAGTAATTCTATTCAACTTTTTGAGATACAGTCAATTTTCTCCATCAAGGTATTTTATTCATCAACCATGGCTAAAAGCAGTGATGTATTCCATATGTTGGCTGTTGAGGATAAGTTGGATGGTACCAACTATCGATTATGGGCTTATATGATGCATCATGTATTGGTTGCAAAAGGATTATGGAAATTTGTGTAGGGTGTTGAAAGACGTCCTATTACACCTGCAAATACAAGTACTGCAAATACAAGTGCTGGAGCTCATGGAGATGGTGTCGAAGATGATGATATTCTGCAAATTCCTGTTTGTGTTGTTGTTTCTGTTGCACCTACTGTAGATCAAATTCGTTGGGATGGCAGAGATGCTCATGCATATACATTGATAGATTTTTCTGTCAAATGTGCCACAATTCCTCACATTTGCTCTTGCAGAGCAACTACGGATGCTTGGGATACACTTACCACATTGTACCAGGCTAGGAATGAGGCTCATGTTGCTTACCTCCGAAAACAATTGGAGGGTGAGCACATAAATGAAGATGATTCTATGGATAGTTTTCTCACAAAGATCAAGGATTTGAAAGAACAGTTGATTTCTAATGATGAAGTTATACCAGATAGCTCACTTGTGGAGAACGTTCCGAATGATCTTCTTGACTCATATCAGAGTTTTGCTTCTACTCTTTGGTTGATGATGAAAGGAAATCCAAATGCCTTATCCTTTATGGAGTTAGTCTCTGTTCTGTTGCAGGAAGACCATTCTAGGTAGAACATGTCTATTATGCGTGTTGCAGATCAAGCTTTCCTATCTAGTCAAAAGGGAAAAGGTAAATGGATCTCTTCTACTAGTAAGCAGAAATCTGCAAATGCTGCACATTCCAAGAAGGAAGACAAAGATGAGAAGAAATCAGAAAAGCAGAAATTGTTTTGCAAATACTCTAAAGCAAATGATCATGTCATCAAGAGTTGTCTAAAACTGGCTGCTAAAGAGGAAAAGAAGAAAGAGGCTGGAATGGTTGTTGCAGAGGCCTCTACACCAAAAACAGAGTCTGCTAATCTTGTGCAAGAAGAAGAATGGGTGTTTACTACTGTTTGCAGTTTTGACCCATCTTCTAATGCAGTGGATGTCTGCAGTAGACAAATGTTTGGTACTTTGATAGTGGGGCGACCAAACATATTACCTTGCAGCGTAATTTCTTCTCTTCACTCGAGCCTGTCCCTATAGAGAATTTTGTTACATGCGCCAACAACTCCTCCTATCCTGTTATGGGAGTTGGTAAGATCATTTTGACTACTGTTGATGGTAATTCTTTAACTTTGTTAGATGCTTTGTTTGTGACAGGGATCAAGAAAAATCTGTTATCAGTTTGTGCATTAGCCAAGATTAGCTTGGTTGTGAAATTTGTTGATGAGAGATGTATAGATCATGATCTATCAAATGGCGATGTCATTATTGCTTCTGGCATTTTATGTCGTGAGTTGTTTAAGCTCATATGATTCTTAGGCTATGTCAAATGCAAAGCTTTGGCATGGATGCTTTGGATGTCATCTAAATTTTGCTAGTTTGCTACACCTGCACAAATCTGAAATGGTGCCCTCTTTGGCCAAACTTGAGGCACTCGGTAAACATGTATGTGAAGGCTGTATTTTGCACAAAATGTATCGTTCTTCCTTTCCAAAAGATGGTTCAATTCGGGCTACTCTGAAATTGTAGCTTGTACATAGTGATGTATGTGGTCCTATGCAGACAACTTCTTTTGGGAACTATCTTTACTTCATGACTTTCATCGATGATTTTTCCAAGCATGCATGGGTATATCCATTGAAGGCAAAGTCCAAAGTGTTTATGTGCTTCAAATAGTTTCTAGTTTTGGTTGAAAATCTGTGAGCATGTAAAATGGGCATCCTCAGTTCTGATCGAGGGGGCAGTCTATCACTCCATATGAGGCTTGGCATGGTTGCAAGCCATCTGTTGCTCATCTACATGTTTTTGGTTGTCTGGCATATGCATTAGTGCCTGACCAACATCACAAAAAAATAGATGATAAAGTAGTAAAATGTATGCTTGTTGGGTACAATTCTAAAAGTAAAGGCTATCTTCTTTATCATCCACATACTAAACACTTTCTGGTTAGCCGTGATGTTGTTTTTATGGAAGATGCTATTCAGCCATTGCTTTCATGTACTAAGGAGACATTTGTTAGCCCCAAAGACATGTATGATACCTTGCTGCCTCTTTTTACAAGTGGACAGTCTAGTGTTGGTCCTAATGAGGCAACTTCTTAGCCTTTGCAGGTTTCATGTGATGATGCGGATCATTCCATTTGTGATGCAGATTTACATGATGCACTTGTTGATTGAGAGAGTTGATATTGAGCAGGCAAAAACTATGCCAAAATGGTTGGTGCAGACCTTGCATGACAGCAAATTAGATGCACCTTTGTCATATTGTACTCATTGAGGCTCTCATAGTGCCTCTTTTGCATCAGACTGTTATGATATGGTTGTCTCTAGTCTCTGTGATGAAACCGAACTTGTTTTGTTTGATCAAGCACAAAATTCAGAACATTGGATGGCTGCAATGCAATCTGAATATGATGCTATCATGAAAAATGGTACATGGTCTTTATGTGACTTGCCTCCTTGCAAGAAGGCCCTTGGCACTAAGTGGTTATACAAGCTGAAGCATAAACCTGATGGAACACCTGACATGTATAAGGCTAGGCTTCTTGCAAAGGGTTATGCGCAGGAAAGAGGCATTGATTTTGATGAAACCTTTGCTCCTACTTGCCGAATGACTATTGTTCATAGCATCTGTGCACTTGCAGCTCATCATGCTTGGAATGTAAATCAGTTCGACATTAAAACAACATTTTTGAATGGTGACTTTCATGAAGAAGTGTATGTTTTTCAGCCCCGTGGCTTTGTGCAAAAAGGGCATGAAAACCACGCGTGCAGGCTAAAGAAGGCATTATATGGTTTAAAGCAAACACCACGTGCTTGGTATGAAAAGATACATGCCTATCTGATTGCACATGGTTTTGAGAACAGTCCAACTGAAATCACCTTATATGTTAAGCGTGCTAATGATGTGCTTTTGATCATTGTGGTATATGTTGATGGCATATTGCTCACTGGTCCTCATGACATGCATATTGCTGATTTAAGGCTGATTTGCATGCCTCATTTGAGATGTCTAATTTGGGGCATTTGCATCACTATTTGGGCATTCAGTTTATGCAAGTTGATGGTGGAATGGCTTTGTGTCAAACGAAATATATTGACACATTATTGCAGTGTTTTGGCCTTGAAGACTATAAACCTATTGCCACTCCTATGGAGACAGGTTTACAATTGAGTCTTCATGATGGTGGAGATGCATTTGATGTTGTTCTTTATTAGTAGGCTGTTGGATGCTTAATTTACTTATGCATTACTCGGCCAGATATTCAGTTTGTTGTCTCACATATGAGCAGGTTTATGCATTGCCCAGGTGTCAAGCATTGGCAGGAAGTTAAGCGCATCTTTCGCTACTTGAGTGGTACTGCTACTTGGATTGTTTTATCCCAAGGGGGGATCATTACCGCCAGATTTGCATGCTTTTTTTTACAGTGATTGGGTTGGTTGTTATGACACTTGTGTGTCCACTAGTGGCTTTTGCTTCATGTTTAGTAGCTCATGTATATCTTGGTTGAGCAAGAAGCAGCCTACTGTGGCCACTTCCAATTGTGAGGCTGAGTATAGGGAAGCTTTCACAATGACTCTTGAGTGTGTGTGGCTCAGATGCCTTATGGCTGATTTGGGTGTTGATCAGTCTTCTGCCACCACCATCTTCACTGACAGTCAGAGTGCATTCGCAGTTGCAAGGAACCCTGTGTTCCATGCTCGCACTAAGCACATTGAGGTGCATTATCATTATGTCAGGGAGAGGTTCTCTACTGGGGAGATCAGCTTGGCATATTTGCCCATGCAGGAGAACATTGCAGACCTTTTTATGAAGGTTCTGCCTAGGAGAAGTTTGAAGCTTTCCGCAAAGCTTTGGGCTTACTTCCTTTTGTGGATTGATTCCTCATAGCTCGGCACTTCCTTATACATGAGTGCCAACTCCCTGTTCACCACTTCACTCCCAGGGGGGATTTTTTGATATACGTAGGTAGTGATGTGTGTGAACACTCTAGGACCGTCGGGGCAATTTTTTCCCTCTTTAGGAGGTTTTTTTCCCTAGCTTGTATATGTGCCTATTGCCCTAACGTGCTACTTATCTTTGTACATTCTAGTGGTAATACATTCAGTATTGTGTGTTGTGCTCCAAGCTTCTTCTTCCTTCTTGTGTTGTTCGTGTGCTTCCGCAGACGTCTAACTCCAACAACAGGAGTCAAGCGTAGAAATAGAAATGATTCCAAAGGATATCAAAGGAGTATGTCAAATTATAACGAATCATATTGAAGATTTCAGACCAACTAGAAAAAATACTATCATGTCTAGAATTGCAGCTCTTGGAGTTAGATGTCTGTGGAAGCACGCGAATAGCACAAGGAAGAAGAAGAAGCTTGGAGCACAACACACAATACTAAATGTATTATCACTAGAATGTACAAAGATAAGTAGCCCGTTAGGGCAATAAGTGTACATACAAGTCGAGGGAAAAAAACCTCCTAAAGAGGGAAAAAAGTGCCCTGACTGTCCTAGAGTGTTCATGCACATCACTACCTAAATATATCAACAAATCCCCCCTGGGAATGATGCGGTGAACAAGGAGCTCGCACTCATCTATAAGGAAGTGCCAAGCTATGTGGAATCCATCCACAAAAGGAAGCAAGCCCAAAGCTTTGGGGAAAGCTTCAAACTTCTCCCTAGACAGAGCCTTCGTGAAAAGGTCTGCAATGTTCTCCTGTGTGGGCACATATGCCAAGTTGATCTCCCTAGCAGAGAACCTCTCCCTGACATAATGATAATGCACCTCAATGTGCTTAGTGTGAGCATGGAACACAGGGTTCCTCGCAACTTCCAATGCGTTCTGACTGTTAGTGAAGATGTTTGGTGGCAGAAGACTGACCAACACCCAAATCAGCCATAAGGCGTCTGAGCCACACACACTCAATAGTCGTTGTGAAAGTTTCCCTATACTCAGCTTCACAACTGGAAGTGGCCACAGAAGGCTGCTTCTTGTGCAGCCAAGATATGCATGAGCTACCAAGCATGAAGCAAAAACCACTAGTGGACACACGAGTGTCATAGCAACCAGCCAAATCAAAGTCAGAAAAAGCATGCAAATCTAGTGGTAGTGATCTCCCTTTGGGACAAAACAAACCAAGTAGCCAGCTACCACTCAAGTAGCAAAAGATGCACTTAACCACCTGCCAATGCTGACTCCTGGGAAATGCATAAACCTGCTCATATGTGAGACAGCAAACTGAATATCTGGCCGATTAATGCATAAGTAAATCAAGCATCCAACAGCCTGTTGATAAAGAATAGCATCAAATGCATCTCTAGCATCATGAAGACTTAGTCGTAAACCTATTTCCATAGGAGTGGCAATAGGTTTACAGTCTTCAAGGCCAAAACGTTGTAATAATGTGTCAATATATTTTGTTTGACACAAAACCATTCCACCATCAACATGCATAAATTGAATGCCCAAATAGTGATGCAAATGCCTCGAATCAAACATCTCAAATGAGGCATGCAAATCAGCCTTAAAATCAGCAATATGCCTCTCATGAGGACCAGTAAGTAGCATGTCAAAAGTACATCATTAGCACACTTGACATATAAGGTGCTTTCAGTTGGATTGTTCTCAAAACCATGTGCAATCAGATAGGCATGTATCTTTTCATACCAAGCATGTGGTGCTTGCTTTAAACCATATAATGCCTTCTTTAGCCTCCACACCTAGTTTTCATGCCCTTTTTGCACAAAGCCACGGGGCTGAAAAACATACACTTTCTCATGCAAGTCACCATTCAAAAATGTTGTTTTAATGTCCAACTGATGTACACTCCATTCTAGGATGAGCTGCAAGTGCACAAATGCTATGAACAGTAGTCATTCGGCAAGTAGGAGCAAAGGTTTCATAAAAAACAATGTCTCTTTCTTGCGCATAACTCTTTGCAACAAGCCTAGCCTTATACCTGTCAACTATACCATCAGGTTTACGCTTCAGCTTGTATACCCACTTAGTGCCAATGGCCTTCTTGCGAGGAGGCAATTCACATAAAGACCAAGTATCATTCTTCATTATAGCATCATATTCAGATTGCATAGCAGCCATCCAATTTTTTAATTTTGTGCTTCATCAAACGAAACAGGCTCAGCCTCATCACAGAGACTAGATGCAGCCATAGCATAGTAATCTGATGCAAAAGAGGTACTATGAGAGCCTGATCGAGTACAATATGATAGAGGTGCATCTAATTTACTCTCACGCAAAGTCTGTACCAACCATTTTGGCATAGGTTTTTCCTCTTCAATATCAGCTCTCTCATCAACAAGTGCATCATGTAAATCTACATCAAATGATCTGCATCATCACATGAAACCTGCAACGGCTGAGAAGCTGTCTCATTAGGACCAGCACTAGACTATCCACCTGTAAAAAGAGGCAGCAAAGTATCATACATGTCTTTGGAACTAACAGATGTCTCCTTAGTACATGAAAGCAATGGGTGAATAGCATCTTCCACAAAAACAACATCACGGCTAACCAGAATGTGTTTAGTCTGTGGATGATATAGACGATAGCCTTTACTTTCAGAACTGTATCCAACAAAAATACATTTTACTACTTTATCATCCAATTTTCTACGATGTTGTTCATGCACTAATGCATATGCCAAACACCCAAAATCATGCAGATGAGCAACAGATGTCTTGCGATCATGCAAAGCCTCATATGGAGTGATAGACTACAACACTTTAGTGGGACACCCGTTAAGTACATATGCTGCACATATGACAGCCTCAAGCCAGAAACTATGTGGTAAAGCCTAAATCTTGACCATACACCTCAACATCTCCATGAGTCACATGTTCTTTCGTTCAGCAACTCCATTCTATTGAGGTGTATATGGCACTGTACACTGGTGTTTTATCCCACGTTCAGCCTGAAACCCAATAAAATAAGAAGACATACATTCCCCCCCTCGATCAGAATGGAGGGTGCGCATTTTACATGCTGACAAATTTTTAGCCAAAACCAAAAACTGTTTGAAGCACATGAACACTTCGGACTTTGCCTTCAATGGATATACCCATGCATGCCTGGAAAAATCATCGATGAAAGTCATGAAGTAAAGATAATTTCCAAAAGAGGATGACCGCATAGGACCATAGACATCACTATGTACAAGCTACAATTTTTTAGTAGCCCAAACTGAACCATCTTTTGGAAAGGAGAAACGCTGCATTTTTTCCAAAATACAACCTTCACAAACATGTTTTCAAGGTGCCTCAAGTTTGGGCAATGAGAACACCATTCTATATTTCTACAGGCATAGCAAACTAGCAAAATTCAGATAACCAAAGCATGTATGCCAAAGCTTTGCATCTGACATAGCCTGAGAATCTTGTATTGCACATGCCAAATCATTCACCGATTTTTCATAGTGTATGAGCTTATACAACCCACGACATAAAATGCCAGAGGCAATAATAACATTGTCATTTGACAAATCATGAATTGTATATCTGTCATCAACAAATTTCAGAACCAAGCCAATCTTGGCTAATGCAGAAACTGATAACAGATTCTTATTGATCCATAGCACAAATAAAGCATCTGACAAAGTGAAAGAACTACCATCATCAGTATTCAGAATGATCTTATCAACTCCCATGACAGGATAAGAGGGGTTGTTGGTGCATGTGATAGTATTCCTTGTAGGGGCAGGCTCGAGCAAAGAGAAGAAACTGTGCTGCGAGATAATATGTTTGGTTGCCCCACTATCAAAGTACCAAACATCTGAGTCTACTGCAGACATGCACTACTCATGAGAAGATGGGTCAAAATTGCAAACAGTAGTAAACACCCATTCTTCATCATGCACAAGGTTAGTAGACTCTATTTTTGGAGTAGAGGCCTCTGCAACAACCATTCCAGCCTCTTTTTTCTTTGCCTCTTTTGCAGCCAGTTTAGGACAGTCCTTTATGATATGATCATTTCCTTTGCAGTACTTGCAAAACAATTTCTGCTTTTCTGATTTCCTCTTATCTTTGTATTCCTTCTTTGAATGTGCAGAATTAGCATATTTCTACTTACTAGGTGAAGAGCTCCACTTTCCTTTGCCCTTCTGACTAGCCACAAAAGCTTGATCTGCAACACACATAATGGACCTGTTCTACCTCGACTGATCTTCATGCAACAGAACAGAGACTAACTCCTCAAATGAAAGGCATTTGGATTGCCTTTCCTCATCAATTGAAGAGTAGAAGCAAAACTTTGATATGAATCAGGAAGACCATTCAGAACGGTCTGCATAAGTGAGCTACCTAGTATAACCTCATTAGTAGAAATGTTCAACTATCCCTTCAAGCCTTTGATCTTTGTTAGAAAACTATCCATAGAATCACCTTCATTCATGTGCTCACTCTCCAATTGTTTTTGGAGGTATGCAACACGAGCCTCATTCCTAGCTTGGTACAATGTGGTAAGTGTATCCCAAGCATCTTTAGCTATTCTGCAAGAGCGAATGTGAGGAATAGTGGCATGTTTGACAGACAAAGTTATCAATGTATGTGCATGGGCATCTCTGCCATCTCACTGAATTTGCTCTGTAGTAGGTGCAGCAGAAACCGCAGCACGAACAAGAATATGTAGAATATCATCATCTTCGTCACCTTCTGCATCAGCTACAGTACCTGCAGTTGTAACAGTTGCAGGTGTGATAGGATGTTTTTTAACACCCTGCACAATGTTCCACAGTCCTTTTGCAACCAATACATGTCGCATCATATAAGCCCACAATGGGTAGTTGGTACCATCCAACTTATCCTCAACAGCCAAGATACGAAATACATCATTGCTTTCAGCCATGGCTAGTGACTAAAATACCTGGATACAAAAAATTGGTTGTATCTCAAAAACACAAGCCGGGGGGGGGGAAACCTCCTAAAGAGGGAAAAAAGTGCCCCAACAGTCCTAGAGTGTTCACACACATCACTACCTAAATATATCAACAACAGATTAGTCAGAGTTCATTAAAAGTAGCAAGATAATAGAAGAACAGAGGAAAGAAAAGAGAAAATTAGAAGAAGAGTTGAGGGAGCATCAACTAAGAAGTGAAAAATACTTACAGAAAGCTATTGCACTAGAGACTAAAGTGGTATAGAGTAAGAAGAGAGTGAAATTTTTGGAGGAAAAGTGCACAAAACAGAATGAGACCATCCAGAAAATGGGAGAAGACATTAGAAAACTGGAATCAAAGAATAGGGTTCTACAAACCTCATAGCAGGTACTATCCAAAGCTAATGAGAAAATAAATAGAATTTTGATGGAGGAAGGGCATATAAAGCTAGATGTACAAAGGTTAAAAAAATGAAGAATTAGAGATTTTGAAACAAGAAATGAAACAAATCAAAGAGGAATTAAAGGATGCAAGACTTCTTGGATCGACAATTTAAAGTGTTTAAGGTTGTTGTTTCCTTTATATTGTAATGTTTTAGCTCAATGAGTTTCCATGAGCCGAGGCACAGATTGATTCACATGAGCTCACTATTCCAGATGTAATGAAAGGCAAACCAATCAAAATAACATTGATAAGTCCTCTGAATAATTTGTGGAGCAAAGAATGTGGCTTGGATAGATATCATGGTGCTCTATCAGCTGGCCTACATCTTCAAGTTATGAATTTCCAAACTATCTGACAATGGAGACCTACCATAATGAGGAACATTTTTCTTTGATATAGCTACAGGTGGCAATGTACACTTACTTGAATAGATGCACCCTATGGTACATTTTATCATAGAAGGATCCTTCAGGATTAATCTTCTTGTGTTTTGAAGGTTTCCCTCATTCTATATTGTTGTTGGGCAGACACACTCCATTCTTGTTCTTGCTTGTTGTAGTCAATGTTTCATTACCAATCAACCCGTCCTTTGTGCTCCTATATTATTCAGCACACGAAGTCAGCTCTCCTATTCTTGTTGCTCAATAAAAGAGTAAAAATGACAAAGGTATAATCTATGCACATCCTTAAATTCTTCAAGATTAAGTCCAACTTCAATATATCATTAATTCAGAGTGACCCTTCTAGCATATTTACTCATTAAGTTTAAATTGTGTACAGAAACTCTAATTAAACAGCATGATTCTTAGTGGTCCAAAAGTAATATACCTAAATGGTACTTAGAGATGTTTAGAAAGTTGACTAAGGTAGGATTAATACATTAATTAAGATGGATAAGTGCAAAGGATTGAAAAGATTTTTAACAAATATGATTCGTCATGTGAAGCATTTGTACTAATAAACTGGTAACAAATACACATGCAAGCAAAAGAGTTGCCTATAATATTAACCAAGCTCAGTACGAAATTGGATAAGACAAGTTAACATTGTAAATTAGACACATCTTATTAATAACTTGTAGTCAATGATTAAAGGAACTAATACTCCGTATGGGTGCGATCAAAGAAGCTATTCACAAAGTTAATTTAGGGCGGATTATAACCAAGTTCAGGACATCATTGATTATGAAGGATTTGTACAACAAGTTAAATGGATTAGTAAAGAGAATTGAAGATTTCTAGTCATTGAGTGAGGGGTACTAATAAGTTAAACTGATTGATATACATGCAATCAAAAGAGTTGTTCGCATAATTGATCGAGAGAGAATTGAAACCAGGTTCACAACATCATTAATTTAAAATGGTTAGTACATAATAAAGAATAAAATGGTTAGTACAGAAGCTCTTGCTAGAGGCTCTACCTTGATCTATACGATTGGAGCTGAAAAATAAGAAACAAAAATAGCGGATACATTGCTAGTGCTCCAAACAACAAGTCAGATTCTGGAATTGACACTGACATTGAAGGATTCTTATTGAGAATTCTAAATTTGTCAACATCTAGTACTCTTAGCAAACCGATGGCTACTCAAGTGAAAGAGGTTGAGGAATTAGAAAAAATAGATGAATTAGAAAAAGAAAGCATCTTCATGGAGATTCATACAGAAGAAAAAGAAAAAGAAGGCATTGTTCTCACAACAGTATCTCAAGAATACAAAGGATAAGAAAGAGAAACCCTGAAAGGAAGTATAAGTCAGAATATCTTGGAGAAAGTAGAAGAAGTTGCAGTAGCAATACAACTAAATGTACACATAGAAGAATGTGTGGTAGTAAGCCACATGACCATAGAAAAAGCAGTTGCCCAAGAATCAGAATATTGTATTAGGATGAGTGATATAGAAGAGAAGAAAGTGGAGGTAGTAGAAAGAGAAGAGATAATACATGATGTAGAAACAAACATTCAAAATGTGTTAGATGATATTCAGGAGAGAGATTCACATCAAGATGAAGAAATGAAAGATGCAATTAGTTCATAGCAGGAGAGCTCAGAGGAAACACATGAAGAGGAGAGGCATCCTGAAGAAACTACAAGTCTACAAGCTACTAATGATAATAAAGAAGATAAGCATTTATTAAGAAGAAAAATAAATAGAATTAAAGAAGCAAGAGTCATGCACACGAATAGAAAGGATCCAAAAGGATATCGGAGGAGTTTGTCAAATATAATTAATCATATTGAAGATTTTAGAACAGCTGGCAGAAATACTATCATGTATGGTATTGCAACTGAGTCAAAGTTCATTAAAGGTAACAAGAACAAAATAGAATGAGACCATCCAGAAAAAGGGAGAAGACATTAGAAAATTGGAATCAAAGAATAGAGTTCTGCAAGCCTCATACTAGGTACTGTCCAAAGCTAATGAGGAAATAAATAGAATTTTGATGGAGGAAGAGGCATATAAATCCAGATGTACAAAGCTCAAAAAAGCAAAATGAAGAATTGGAGATTTTGAAACAAGAAACAAAATAAATCAAAGAGGAATTAAAGGATGCAAGAGAATTGGAGAAACAGGATAGTATACATGATACTAATGCAATGAGAGCATATAGTGGCCTAAATAAGAAGGTTGAAAAGGAAAGAGCCACATGGGAACAACAAAGAATAACTAAAAGAGATTAAATCTGGAAAGCTGAAGCTATTGTATGAGTAAAATAAGTGGCCATTGAAGATGTGGTTTAAGAAAGACCAAATATCCTTTGATGTGCAAGATGTGTATGCAAAGATCAAAGAGCTATGGAGCAAATGGATGAAGAATCAAATGAACTTATACAGTAGCTACTCACAGATAGAGAAGTCAGGATGAGTTACATCAAAAAAATGCAAAATCAATGTGAAGACTAGATAGTAAAGTTTGTCTTAGAGAATGGAGTAAGCCTTGATCATCATGACTAGGCAACAAATGGGCTAGGAATACCATTTTTTATAGTATTGGAAAGCTTAAGGAACTATCAAACTGCTAGAGTAGGGGTACCACCAAATGCACATCTAGAATATGAAGAGGATATGGCAGTTACAAAGAAATTATTTGAAAAAGCCAATCCTTAATGGAGAAATAGGTGGTTGGATAAGAACCAAAAACGCAAAAAAATATGGAAAGAAGAACCTTTGCACTTAACGATAAATCTAGCATTTTTTCTAGTAGGAAGAAGGAGAGAGTGGGCTACTTTTTGGCAGAGAAGAAATGAAAGATCTATGCCAATGAAATGGTTGAACTTTCCAAAGATTGTAGGATCAAAGAGAGGAGCATGACCAAACAGGGCTTATATGCTTACTACTTCAAAATAAGCAATAGAAAACCTCAAAGATGCCAATGACCCTGCTTGTATATTATTAATTAGTATTTTAAAATTAATCATCACCTAGATAGAAACCTTCACTAAAATTGATGTAAGAACCCTCAACTACATTGAGTTTAACTCACCTTCATATGCACTTCTTTTTTATTTGAATGAAACTCTAGATAGGATATGTTTGATGGCTTATTATAGAAGAGTCATATCCATGGGTAGTCACTGTGTATAATTTTTTGAGGATGCATTTGACTATGGGTTTTTCGAAAGAGAATCAAAAAGTTTTGGCAAACTATCACTAGTTATGACAGCCAAGTTAACATCTTATGAAGTAGCATATACTTTGTATATTAAGAAGGACGTAATAGATAATCCAATAGCTACTATACAATGGAGAAAGGCACTTTTTGAAATGGTCAATGATATTAACATCACGGAGAGGAAGAGTCACGACCTAGTGGCTCAAGTCTACCACAGAGAGAAAACATAGTGATTTCAACTACAACAAAATTTTGTCAAGGATGACAAAAGGCAAGGAGAGCAAGAATGTTAGAAGAATATTTTTTGGACAGAGGAATGATTGTAATATAGAAATTTTGTAATATGGAAAGCTCTGTTGGGTGTAAAAACGAGGAAGATTCTTCCTCATCACTAGATATAATGTATGTAATTTTCTGAGAATTTTTAGAGCTCTCAAGTGAGTAGAAATTTAGAGTAAGAGTTTAGATGACCTATTTTCAAGTGTGAAAAGGGACACTTGGAGAAGTATATAAGTTAAACTATGACTCATTTTTGGGGATGATCATTTGTACTTGGAAACTTGAGAGCTATTGCCTATTTTTTCTAAATCTCATCATTTAGTTTTCATGGTGATTTAGTAATGATTTTTTGAGTTTTATCATGGATTTTTCTTGGTTATTAGATGTTCTTTGAGTATTTCATGCTATTCTAAGTCTATTTCATCATTATGAGTCTCTATAATCTTGCAACATGTTGCTCAACTTGAGTATGTGGTTCCATTAGAATCACAATTGTCTCATCTCTCTGATATAGGTATTGAAATTAAAGTTTGATATTACCAATTTGGAGAGGACAAATCCAAAGTACAATAAACAACCATTATAGTATAAAGGAAACAACAATGTTAAAACACTTTAAACAAACATAATGGAGGAAACTCAATTATGGTTGGAGTTGTCCTCTCCAATCATTATAGTATAAAGGAAACATCAACCTTAAACACTTTAAATTGTCAATCTAGGGAGTATAATAAGACCAAAGCCCCTTCTTCATTATGGACTCCAAGATTTGTCAACAAGATCAGTTTCAAGAGATATTTCACAAAAGTAATGAATAATTATAAGTTTTCTTCTAGATTGAAGTAGGAATAAGCTTTTTATGTGATTTTTGTGCCTAAGTGTGCCATTTTTTAAGGAAGACATTGGTAATATCAAACTTTAATTTCAATACATGTATCACAGAGAAGAGACAATCATGATTGTGAAAGAACCACACATACAAGTTGAATATCACTTTGCAAGGTTATAGAGACTCATAATGATGAAATAGACTTTGAGTAATATGAAATACTCAAAGAACAATTGATCACCAAGACAAAACCATGATAAACATTGAGAAAATCATCCAAGTACAAATGTTCATCCCCAAAAACGAATCATAATTTAACTTAAATACTTCTCCAAGTGTCCCTTTTCACACTTGAAAATAGGTCCTCTAAACTCTTACTCTAAATTTCTACTCACTTGAGAACTCTAAAAACTCTCAAAAAATTATATAATTTATATCTAACCATGAGGAAGACTCTTCCTCATTTTTACATCCATCAGAGCTTTCTATATTACAAATTTTCTATAGTACAAACATTCGTGTGTCCAAAAAATGTTCTTCTAACAACACTATATATATATATATATATATATATATATATATATATATATATATATATATATATATATATATATATATATATATATATATATATGTGTGTGTGTGTGTGTGTGTGTGTGTGTGTGTGTGTGTGTATATGTATGTGTATGTGTATGTGTATATATATATGCATGCATATTCATATGCCTTTGCCTATACTTATATCTATACCTATATCTGTATCTATACCTATAACTATACCTATACCTATACCTATACCTATACCTATACCTATACTTGTACATCTACATGTACCTACACTAATACCTATACCTCGATGCTTTTCCAATATATCTTACGGGGAAGAATAGATATGAGGCTTCGAAAATATTGATCAGAATTTGATGAAATATCTACCTTTTTTGCTGTTATTTTGGAAAGACGTTGGGAGCATAATTCAGAAACAAAGCCATATTTTTGCAAGCGAGAACTTTGTTTGTGGGTCATGACATATAGCATTAAACTATGCACATAATGGAATCATATGTGGATGTCCATGGATGGAATGGAATTGCATATATCTCCACCGAAATAGAGCACATTCAATCTGAAGGATGTGTGTTGTGTGGGGAACCTTAAGTCCTTCGTGCAATTCTTGTGTGTGCATAAGGCTCTGAGCGACAGTCCTTCAGTTAGAGAGTTCCAAATTTAAGAATAAATAATTGATCAAAGAGAGGGCAGATCTTGGTCCTTAGAAATTTATGCAGCTAACGTTGCAGTATGTTTTATGTTAGAACAAGTTCAAATATATCTGTAGATTTCTAATGACTGTTTCATGATAATTAATCTCATGAACTTACTGAATTATCCCTTTTTAATTCTTGTCAAGTTTTTCCTTTAGGTAACAAATCTGCCTCTATGCCTGTATTCGCCAAAGGAAAAACTTGACAAGAATTAAAAAGGGATAATTCAGTAATTTCATGACATGAATTATCATGAAACAATCATTAGATAACAAATCTGCCTCTATGCCTATTTTGGCCTTTGCAAGAAAGATGAAGTTTACGATAGTAGTTTTGAACAGATATGTAGATGATGCAGTAAAAGCAACGAACCAACAGGCAGATCAATGAGTTTGCAAGACCTAGACATTAGACGTGTAATGATTAAATTGGATAAAGAAATTAGATAGACCTTCAGCTAGAAAGGATCAAGATCTAGGAACAAATAATTGATCATAGAAAAAACAGATATTTGTCCTTAAAAATTTATGCAGCTAACGAGAACTACTTGATCCTAGAATCATGTATTTTTGTTAGAACAAATTCATGACATGAGCTTCTTGAATTTTCCCTGTTTCATTCTTGTCAACTTTTCCCTTTGGAGGACAGCAAGTCTGCTCTCAATGCGTGAGTTCATCTGTTTGCAAGAAAAATGAAGTTTACAATGGTAAAAGCTACAAATCAACAGGTACTGCGCATGGGCGAAATTCAGACTGTTTTAGCTCAATGAGTTTCCATGAGCCAGGGCACTATTCCAGATGTAATGAAGGGCAAACCAATCAAAATAACATTGATAAGTCCTCTGAATAATCTGTGGAGCAAAGAATGTGACTTGGATAGATATCATGGTGCTATATCAGCTGGCCTGCATCTTCAAGTTATGGATTTCCAAACTGTCTGACAATGGAGACCTACCGTAATGAGGAACATTTTGCTTTGATATAGCTACAGGCGGCAAAGTACACTTACTTAAGTAGATGCACCCTATGGTACAACTTATCATAGAAGGATCCTTCAGGATTAATCATCTTCTTGTGTTTTGGAGGTTTCCCCTCATTCTGTATAGTTGTTGGGCGGACACTCTCCATTCTTGTTCTTCCTTGCTGTGGTCAATGTTTCGTTACCACTCAACCCGTCCTTCGTGCTCCTGAATTCAGCACACAAAATCAGCTCAATAAAAGAGTAAAGAAGATAAAGGTATAATTTTTGGCACATCGTTCATTTTGCCAGGATTAAGACCAACTTCGGTATATCATTAATTCAGACAGTATAGTAGTGGATTACAGATTTACTCATTACATAAACTCTGATTAAACGGCATGAGTTTTACTGTTCCAAAAGTAATATATCTAAATAGTACTTAGAGATGTTTAGACAGTTGACCAACTTCAGTATATCATTAATTCAGACAGATTAGAGTGACCCTTCTGACAGATTTACTCAATAAGTTTAAATTGCGTACATAAACTCTAATTAAACGGCATGAGTTTTACTGGTCCAAAAGTAATACATCTAAATAGTACTGCTTAGCCAGTTGACTAAGGTAGGATTAAGACCAAGTTCAAGTCGACATTAATTAAGATGGATTAGTGCAAAGGATTGAAAAGATTTTTAACAAATATTATTCGTCCTGTGAAGCACTTGTACTAATAAACTAGTAATAAATACGCATGCAATCAAAAGAGCTGCTTATAATATTAACCAAGTTCAGTACGAAATTGGATAAGGCGGGTCAACACAAAATTAGACACATCTTATTAACAACTTGTAGTCATTGAGTAAAGGAACTAATACTCCCTACGGGTGCGATCAAAAGAGCTATTCACAAAGTCAATTTAGGCCGGATTATAAGCAAGTTCAGGACATCATTGATTGTGAAGGATTTGTACAGCGAGTTAAAATGGATTAGTAACGCGAATTGACGATTTCTGGTCATTGAGTGAGGGGTACTGATAAGCTAAACTAATTGATATGCGTGCAATCAAAAGAGCTGTTCGCATAATTGATCGAGAGAGAATTGAGACATCATTAATTTAAAATGGTTAGTACAGAAGAATAAAGATATGTCTACAGCAACTTGTTGACAATGAATCAAGGCTTTGCGCTGAAATCCTAGTAATCAATATACGTGTAATTTAAAGAGTAGCTTTCATATACATGGAGACGTGATCAATGTAGTTAGTGGCAACATCCAGGAAATACTCTTCCAAAATATCAAACATATCTGCACTGATCCAAATATCTTGTATATATTCATACTGGTTGGAGCTCCCATGAAATTTGGGTATGTCTGTTTGTGGATTCGAACATGATTTCAGCCCCTTACTCAAGCCAAGCTATGGTGTTCTCAAATCATAGCTTTCCTGAAGGAACAGCATACCTGGTGATTGCAGAATGCGGCGTGCCCATTGATGGATCGTTGCGGTTCTATGGCTTCTTCACGAATTTCTTCTTGTTCTTTTCCCTGTGAACCACCGACGCCTTGTGCTTATCTTCTTGCTGACATTTATTATGATTATTCCTATAACCTCCATCGACCACGTCTCTAGTACCGCCACACCCATCAATCTGGCCTTGTATGCGACATTCATTCATCTCCTGCTTGTGGACGTTATTCTGAAGACGAAGGCGAAGCTGCGCCTGACATGATTCAAGCTCTCTACGCATGGCTTCGAGTTGAAGCTTACACTCTGCATGCGGGTCGCTGTTGTCCCCCGCGTTGCTCTGTTAATACTCAGCATGTACGCATTACTAATCATCTCTCTCTCTCTCTCTCTCTCTCTCTCTCTCTCTCTCTCTCTCTCTCTCTCTCTCTCTCTCTCTCTCTCTCTCTCTCTCTCTCTCTCTCTCTCTCTCTAGCGATAGAAGATTCCAATGCTATGGGACAGTAAGAAGCTCATGCACGCGACTCACCTTCTTATCTGCTGGATTCCCCGAATGCCTACCTTTCTTCTCCCCATAGAAGCTTCCATACTCCATGTTTGTCGTCACCCAGTCGACGTCCAACCGGACCATCGACCGGCATCGTGCACAGGGACATGTCATCAGGCGTAAGCGTTGCTGCGGCCCGGTGATGGCGATTAGATCATATTAACATCCTCCGTATCGGAATCCAGTGCGCACACATGAACCTGATCAGTGGTCGCTCTCGGGCTGTGTGTATCTGTGTGTGTGTGTGTGTGTGTGTGTGAGAGAGAGAGAGAGAGAGAGAGAGAGAGAGAGAGAGAGAGGTTATGCAAACCTTGTAAGAAGCGATTGCTATCTACGCTTTCGAGAATCATACACTTTGGTTTTTTAACTCCAGCACCCTTTTTTTTTAAGTTTATCTCAACAAAAACTTTAAATTACAAAGAAAAGTAGGCTTAAAAGCGAATTCTTGAGAGATATACAGAAGGCTCAAAAGTTTTTCATCCTTTTACTACAGATTCATCTACTTTTCAGATTATTGCTTTGAATAACAAAGATCTTTTTCGATGTAAAAGTGGGATTATTTTGTTCGCGTCTAGTAGGTGGGTTGGCTAAGCACTAGCCTCTTGAGGCAGAGGTCTTGTGTTCAATCTTTGGGTTGGACATGTAATGGATTTGGCCAATGAGATTACTTTGCTCCATTTTATCTTTTTTTACTCAAAAAATCTAAAATCTTTTCAATGGATTATTCCTTAGGAGAATCACCAAGTTCATCTCATATATTTTATTCCAAATTTTCGAAAGGGCTTCCCTTTTAATCACGCTTAAGTGGGTAGCTTAGCAACCTATTCCCTCCTCAAGCAACCTATTGCCTCCTCAAGAAGCATTTACTTTTAGCTAATCTATTGATCCAGCTAGGCCAAGAGAAGAAGAGATACCCAATGTTTTTTGGTGCTTTGAAACGTCCCTTACACCATAAAGGGGCTTTACATAGTTTAAAAGCTTTGGTATTGGTCCAAATTCTTCAATGGAGAATTTCCTAGAAGAGGACCACCTTCTTTCTTTCTACAAGGGGTGCCACAATTCTTAAAAGTGTAATTCATACCTAAGCCTTCACCATGAAATGCACCATCTTTTATCTAGCTTAAGGTGGCAATGAGCTTTATTCTCAATCCTTTAAATGTCTTCCATTATATTTATAATTGTTCCACCTCCAGCCCTTGGGAAATATCACTAGTAATTTGCATCTATCTCACTTCATTATCATTCCATGGACATACACACAAGCAAAAACACCAATCATCATAGCCCAAATTAAGGCTAATGTTGATTTCTTCTTGTCTGGTTCAATATCTTTTGATGTTGGTCCAAAGATGTTTCCAATGTTGAAAGCCCTTGGACCAAAGCTTCTTTTCTCTTTGTAAGTTCCTATTCTCTATCGGCTCGATACCTTGAATGGAGAACCAAACGGAGTCATTTTTTCTAGTGCTCATTGCCCACTTCCGTTCATAAGTGCAATGGGGCTTCATGTTTGCCCAAACCCTCCAAAGGAAGGACAACAACATTGAGCCTTTGGGGATCGCTAGAAAAGGGGGAAAGAGAATTCTCTCGAGCACATGGTTGTTCCGTCTAGGGGGACCTAAGAAAGAAAATGTTTGGTTGTTTTTTATGATAAACTTTGAACAAGATTCACTTTTCTTTAGCCATGTTTTGATCATCCGTTTCAGTGCAACTTTGTTAGCTAGGGCTTGAGCATTAATAATGCCTAACCCCCCCTAATCCTTAGGGCTAACACATATTTCCCACTTGATCTTTGGAATGCCTCACTTGTTAGGTTCCCCTATCAACATAAAGTTTCTATACACTCTTTTCATCTTAAATAGTTCTTTATCACTTTATCTCCAACACTAGCGGAAATAGGCGATTGAGGGAATTGGAAAAGTGTTGATCACCATGGCTACTTCTTTATCACTTTATCTCCAACACTAGCGGAAATAGGCGATTGAGGGAATTGGAAAAGTGTTGATCACCATGGCTTTCCTCACAACATTCAATTGTATCAATATTTAGTATTGAAGTTTATTCTTGGATTCATTAGCATCCAATCCCATCGTTGATTCATCGAGACTTCGGAACCCAAGGGGATGCCCCAAAAGCTAATAGTTTCCCTCAAAGAAATCATCCTACACCCTTTATCCAAAATAGATTGAGGAAAGGGTTGAATTGAAGCCTTCACAATTATCTTACTATGGTTGATCATGGAACTAGAGGCAATACAAAAATTTCCCAAACAACTCCAATGTTTTTTGGAGCATTTGAACTCATTGGATAGAAGTGTGTTGTGGCATTAGCAGAATTGGATAGAAATGTGTTGTGTCATTAGCAAACACTCTCAGCACAGGTTATTACTATAAGAAAATAACAGCATAGCAGAATAGACTAGTAGATAGAGTTGAGAGAAAACACAGACAAAGATAGATGCAAACTGAGAGATAGAGAACTCAAATTCTTATATTGTGAAGAGTAATGCAGTTACAATGATGGTGTTGTCCACCCGTGCGCTCCCAATGTGGAGCTTAGATGGCAATCTAGACAGACTCTAGATAAAGGGCTTACTAGTGTGCAATGCTCTGTAAATCTCAACCTGGGCCATGCTTATATAGCTTTTACGAGGGTAGTTGGTATAGATAAATGTAGTCCGGAGACGATCAATATTTGGAAAAATATATAATACGACAATATCGCCATGACCAGAAGTCCTACCATCTCAGCCCTACGAGCCGGGGGGATAGGGCCCTAGACCCCATAGAAGCATGCAACCCCCCTTTGCACTCCCCCCATTAAGCTTCTATGGGGAAATAGTGTGGCACCACAAGGCCTTTTGGCTTGAAGGATACATTGAGATCCATACACATATGGAGAAGCATAGGAGCTTATGTTAGTGGCTAAATACCACTTTATCTCTTTGTAAAAGTCACATTTGACTTGGAATCTTTGTAGACACCTACCTAAAGGGATTCATGGAAAAAGTTAACTCTGGTTGAAGGAATATCTCCTAGGATATAGGAGCTTGATCATAGGGAGCCAAAAGTTTGAATTTGAATTCAAATTTTTACTCAATCACTATAAAAGTGAACATGAAAAAGTCGCGATTAGAACTCATCACTCCCAAGCTTCTCTTTACTTTTTCTGAGTGTGTGTGAGGCCTACACTCTAGCCCACACCTATCTACAACATTAGGCAATGATATTCATGCCAATGGTATTGTATACAAGTGTTCAGCAATACATACATTCACATCGTTCATTTCTGAGTTCTCTATCATACTACCTGAAAGTCTATCAACCTGTGAAGTGCATATCTCAGTCATTTCTTCACCAAATTCAAAGATCTAAAGCTTGTTGGAATCAACTCAAAGTTTTCTACATGATATCAAAATTTGAAGAGATTCTATTTAGCCATTTTAGAGAAAAGCTTGTTGAGGTGATCACTAGTCAATGTCTGCAACAGTCCTAAAAAATCGGGGGTAAATGTTTATTTGCTAATTTGATTTCTCTGAGCATAGTTGGTCTTTTTATACCATTCCACTTGGAACACTTAGTTTGCTAAGCTAATTAGATACCCCTAAAAGGAATTTTTCCAATTCCTACTGTGCTGGTCATACTGAGCAAAAGATCCAGCAGGTGTTAAGACATAAATAGAAGGTTTTCTTGAGATCTTGAAGTTCAAAGTTATCTGTTTTGATTCAATCTTTACACACATCATCTCGAAAGTACATAGGCCATTTTATGGTGTCATTGGAGAGCTAAGGAGGTCCACTTATCAAGTCTAAAGCATCAGAGGGCTGGTACAAAGCAGGTTTTGGCAGTACCTACTCAATCTCTTGAAGTGTCCATCCATCATTCCCAACAGTGGTATCAGAGCAAACTAAGGTAAAATGGGAGATGGTTTTCCTTCATTTATTGATAAATTAGACAGGAACAACTATCAGGCATGGTCTCTAAGGATGAAGACCTACCTACAAGGAAGGAGTCTCTATGGATACATCTCAAGAGATGAGGAATTGCCCTCATTCAAAACAAGAGGATTACCAACAAAGGACTTAGGACATGAAAAGTTCAACACATGATGTGCAAAGGATGCATTAGCAAGGTCTTATTTACTCAACTCCATCTCTGATTTTCTTTTGCCACATATTAGGAACTATAAAACATACCAAGAGACTTGGGAAACCTTGTCATCTTATTTCTCCTCCAACACAAGGGCTAGAAAAAATCAGTTGTGGATTGAATTCACCACATTAAGGAAGCAACCTAAGCAAGTTGTTTCAGAGTTTGTGACCAAGAGTAAAGATGTAGCAGATTAGTTAGCAAGCATAAGAGAAGAGATTGAAGAAGAGCAGATTGTAAGGCAAGTGATCAATGGGATCAAGGCTGATGACAAATGGGAAAGCTTCACCACTGCCATGGACCTTTACATGGATATGCAAATTCCAGATCTTACAACTCTCATGGGACAATTGTTCACTCATGAAGCAAAGATCAACAAGCATGGAGACACATCCAAAGGTAAAAACTCTTCTGCCGTATACACTGATACGAAGTCTAAAGATAAAGGCAAGAACAAGAAGGTGGAAGATGAAGGCACTACCTCTCAAGCCAACTATGCAGGGAGAGGTAGATCATCAAGAGGAAGGGGCAGAGGAGGTAAGCAAGGTAGGGGGAGATCCTATAACTCCTCACCATGCAACATTTGTGGTTTATTAAATCATACTACAGATGAGTGTTTCAGGAATTACAAGAATCAGTGAGGAAGAGGATACCAAAGAGGTGGATACTCACAGTCAAGAGGTAGATTCAACCATCACCAAGGCTACAACAACAACTACAACAACAATAACTACAATGGCAATTACCAAGGAGGATTCAAATCTAGAAAGGACTACAACAATTATACAGAAGAGCAGGATGATTCTCTTATGATCATGAACATGACTTCAAAACTAGGTACAAATGATGACCACCTATTCTACATTGACTCAGGATGCTCAAATCATGTGGCTGGCAATGTAGCACTACTCTCTGATCTTGAGGAACCAAAAGGTAAGCATCAAGTCCAAAGTGATGACACCAAGCACTCAGTAGTTAAAGTTGGAAATGTTAAGACTTGTGAAATCAGAACCTGTTGAGTAGGGTACTTTATGTACCCACCATTACCAAAAATTTGATAAGTGTTGGACAGATTGTGGAGAAAGGTTTGCAGGTTAGATTCAATCAATTTGGAGCATTTGTGGAGGATCCAAGGCATGGGTTCAAGAGGATTGCTAAAGGAGAAAATCAGGTAGACTTTTCACTTTTGAGCTAGAAGACACAAAGAATATTGCACTATACAGTTATAAGGATCAAACACTTTCAGAACTTGAGATTTGGCACAAAATATTAGGGCATGTAGGAGAAAGAACCTTGAAGTAGATATGCAGGGATCAATGTGTAATTGGAATACCCAATGTCTCCAAACAACACATGATATATAAATGTAGTGCCTCTCAATTTGGGAAGTCTCACAGGTTACCCTTCTCAAGGAAAGGCTACATGCATGAAGACTACCTAGAACTTGTTCACACATATGTATACGAACCAAGCAAAGACCCCTCAATCTCAGGATCAAGGTACTATGTATCTTTTATTGATGATTATAGCATGTGGATTGTATTGTACTTCATGAAGCACAAGGATGAGGTGTTTAACTGCTTTAAAAAATATCTTGCACTTGTTGAGAATCAGACAGGGAATAATTTGAAGAGGCTAAGGTCAGATGGAGGAGGTGAGTACTTCTCCAATGAGTTTGAAAACTTCTTGCAGGACAGGGGTATTAAAAGAGAAATCACCACAAGGTATACTCCTGAAGAGAATGGGGTAGCTGAGAGAAGAAATAGGTTGATTGTTGAGACATCTAGGTCTATGTTGAATGAAAAAAAGTTACCTAACTATCTATGGGCAGAGAGTATTTCCACTGCCACTTATCTCATAAACAGGTTACCATCTAAGTCTCTTGATGGGATGACACCCTATGAAGCATGGCATGGTAAGAGATCTTCATTAGACCATTGCAAGATATTTGGATGTGTAGCATATGTACACATTCCTTCTCAGATAAGAGGTAAGCTAGACCCTAAGGCTGAGAAGTGCATCTTTATTGGATATGATTTGAATAAAAAAGGATACAGGTTCTACAACCCTTCAAATAAGGGATTCATGGTGAGTAGAGATGTTGTCTTTGATGAAAATGATTCTTGCTATGAGAATGAATGCAAGAAGGTTAAACTACCCTATGATTTGGAAGAGGAGTTTCCAATTCTTGCAAAGGAGGAACCTACTTAGAATGAAGACTTAAATTCAGATGATGAAGATGTTATCAACCTTGAAGAGTTCAAGGCATGGAAGTCCAAGGGCAAAATGAAGATGAAGAAACTTGAAGACATACCTGAATCTTCAACTCAATCAATCAGAAGGTCACAAAGAGAGAGCAAAAAACCTATCAGATATGGGTATGATACATCTCTTGTTACTAAACATTCTGTTTATCTTGCCAAAGATTTGTCAATTGAAGAACCAGGATCATATGAAGAAGCCATGACCAAGACAGAATGGAAAGAAGCTATGAATGAGGAGATTGAAGTACTCAAGGAAAGTGACACATGGGAGCTAGTACCAAGGAAGGAATCCATGAAGGTAATAGGATCCAGATGGATCTATAAACTCAAAAGAAATTCTGATGGGTCAATTAACAGGTACAAAGCCAGATTGGTAGCCAAGGGTTTTGCACAAACCCAAGGCATTGACTATGAAGAGACATTCTCACTTGTGGCCAAGATGCCAACAATCAAAGTGTTGGTAAGTATGGCTGCATCTAAAAATTGGAACATGTACCAAATGGATGTCAAGAATGCTTTCTTGAATGGATGGATTTCAGAGGAGGTATATATGTCACAACTTCCTGGCTATGAGGACCCTAAGAAGGTAACATATGTTTGCAAATTAAAAAAGTCTTTATATGGATTGAAGCAGACACCTAGGGCATGGAATTACATGTTAACTACATACCTCCAAGACCAAGGTTTTGTCATGAGCAAGGTAGATACTTCTCTATTCATCAAGAGAAGTAATTCAGAGGTAATATACCTTTGTGTTTATGTTGATGACATCATACTTAAAGGTAATGATGTTAATGGAATCAGACAAATCAAAAGCTAGATGATGAAGAAGTTCAAGATCAATGATCTTGGTCCACTGAAGTATTTTCTTGGGCTTGAGTTAGTCTATACTAACTCAGGGATATACATTACTCAGAAAAAGTACATACAGGATATGTTGAAGAAGTTTCATTTGCAAGATGCAAAAGTTGTAAGTACACCAATGGAGGTAAAACTAAAAATAAGTTCCCATGAAGGTGATGAAATTAATGACATTACAGGTTATCAAAGCATGGTTGGTAGCTTGAACTATGCTCCCTTAACAAGGATACATATTGCATATGGAGTTAGTGTGCTAAGTCAATTTATGCACAAGCCAAGAGTACCTCACTTAGAAGCTGCCAAAAGAATTCTAAAGTACCTCAAGGGTACACAACATCATGGTTTGTATTTCCCTTATACTTCAGACCTTGATATCAAGATCTATTGAGATGCTGATTGGGTAGGATGCAAGGATGATAGGAGGAGCACTTCTGGATACATTTCTTTTGCAGGTGATAAACCAATATCATGGTCTTCAAAGAAGCAACCTACTGTTGCTTTATCCTCTACAGAGGCAGAGTATAGAGGATTGGCTAATGCCACACAAGAAGCCATATGGATCAAGCTATTGTATACAGAATTGGGATTATATACTAGGTCACCAATGATCTTTGGAGATAATACAAGCTCACTTCACCTTGCAGCTAATCCTATCTATCATGCGAGGACCAAACACATAGAGGTCCATTACCATTATGTGAGAGAGAAGTTATTAAGCAAGGATATTCAACTAACCTATGTATCAACCAACATGCAGTGTGCAGATTTGTTGACAAAAGCTTTGGATGGAACCAAACTTTGCAGGTTCAAAGCAATGATTGGATTGCAGGATATACATGAAGATTAAAGATGAAGACCAAGCCAAAATGTTTGGCTTGAGGGGGAGCTGTTGGTGCAAGTCACAAGCCTACACATTTGGCTTGAAGGATACATTGAGATCCATACACATATGGAGAAGCATACGAACTTATGTTAGTGGCTAATTACCACTTTATCTCTTTGTAAAAGTCACATTTGACTTGGAATCTTTGTAGACACCTACCTAAAGGAATTCGTGGAAAAAGGTTAACTCTGATTGAAGGAATATCTCCTAGGATATAGGAGCTTGATCATAGGGAGCTAAAAGTTTGAATTTGAATTCAAATTTTTACTCAATCACTATAAAAGTGAACATGAAAAAGTCGCGGTTAGAACTCATCACTCCCGATCTTCTCTTTATTGTTTCTGAGTGTGTGTGAGGCCTACACTCTAGCCCACACCTATCTACCCCATTAGGCAATGATATTCATGCCAATGGTATTGTATACAAGTGTTCATTAATACATACATTCACATTGTTCATTTTTGAGTTCTCTGTCATACTACCTGAAAGTCTGTCAACTTGTGAAGTGCATATCTCAATCATTTCTTCACCAAATTCAAAGATCTAAAGCTTGATGGAATAAACTCAAAGTTATCTACATGCTCTCAAAATTTGAAGAGATTTTATTTAGGAATTTCAGAGAAAAGCTCGTCCAGGTGATCACTAGTCAATGTCTGCAATAGTCCTAAAAAATCGGGGGTAAATGTTTATTTGCTAAATTGCTTTCTCTGAGCATAGTTGGTCTTTTTATATCGTTCCACTTGGAATAGTTAGCTTGTTAAGCTAATTAGATACCCCTAAAAGGAATTTTTCCAATTCCTACTGTGCTGGTCATACTGAGCAAAAGATCCAGCAGGTGTCAAGACATAAATAGAAGGTTTCTTGAGATCTTGAAGTTCAAAGTTATCTGTTTTGATTCAATCTTTACACACATCATCTCAAAAGTACATAGGCCATTTTATGGTGTCATTGGAGAGCTAAGGAGGTCCACTTATCAAGTCTGAAGCATCAGAGGGCTGGTACAAAGCAGGTTTTGGCAGTACCTTTTCAATCTCTTGAAATGTCCATCCATCATTCCCAACACTACCTAACCTAATGGCTAGGCTCACAAAGATCATCTATTACTGTCAACACTCACACATAGAACTCATCTAACTTGGAAGTTAGGGCTCCACAAATGTCAAGGCTCTCACAATGGCTTCTACACATAATGGGGGTCTTACAACTTAGAGCACCATATATCATTTGTGGTCACTTGAGGGTGGAGTATTGAGTATATCTAACATCCCCCCCCCTCAATGTCCACCCTACGATGAACTAGCTCCTTGGTCCAATGCCAAGCTTTGGAAAGTGTTGATGAAGTTTCTCTCTCCAAAGAGCCTTGGTGAAAATGTGATTTATCTTTTTGCTTAGTGTTCATGTCATTCTTCATCCTTCTTATCTTTATCGAAGAGCTCCATCAATTTCATAGTCCCTGCTCGATCTTTGTTTAAATAACTTGATTCTCTTCCCTGCAATCAAATTTCTCAAAGGAGTTCCATCAAGCTCACGTAAATCATATGTACTTGTATAAAAACAAAAACAATAACATAAGGTCCAAACCATCTTTTAGTTAATTTATGTCATGCATCATATTGGGTATCAAAGGTACTATCATAGACAAATACCCAATCCCATGAGTCTATCGATCATGGCCTAAGTTGATGTTTCTTATCAAAATAGATCTTATTTTTTAATCGTGGCCCCTTTAATTTCTTAATAGCTTCTTTCATATTTTCTTTCCCTTGATCAAGTTGTTTAATTCTCAAAGCTAACAACTCTTTGCATGACAAATTATCTTCTCAATCTAAACTTATCCAATTTATTATCTAAGTATATATCAAAAAAATAGGCTTCTGACAATACATGAGCCCAACTAGCATAAATCTAGTTGATCTCGTATATGTCATCCTATCTGCCCATGAAGCAACCGAAAGATATCTTGGCCATTGCTTGATATCTCCATCACATGCCTTTGAGATTGCCTTTACTATAGAAGGATGAACTCTCTCAATATTCCCATTTGCTTCTACATTATAGGCTATCGTGAGAGATAAAAAAATTTCATGATGATCAAAGAATTCCCTTACCTCTCTAGCATCTAACTCTCCTCGATCCGCAACTAATTTTTCTACATATCCAAATTTGGATATAGCTTCTTCTGAAAGAAATAAATATCCATTATATGTAGTGTTAGATCGAAGTGCATGACCTTCCACATGATTTGTTAAATCTTCCTATGCAAGTACACTATATATGATACCATCAATACGTTTAGGCATAGTCACAAGATCAACTACTCGCTTATAATGAATACAAGGTGGCTAATGGGTGTAAGGGATATCTATGTTTCACCGAGGAATGAATCTGACATGTGGCACATGTGCTCACAAAGTTTGTAACATTTATGTATATCCTTGGCCACTAATAGCTTTCTCGATTTTTTTCATATGTTGCAACAAAGCCCTTATGTCCTGCCCATAAGCTCTCATGCATGACTCTCATGACTTGCACGTAAAGATTTCTCAATCTTAAAAGCCCTTTGCGGACCTTTCCTCTAGCATGGTGGAAATCCATCTTTCAAAAAGAAGTTGAAAGACTTCTTTCTGATGTTCCAAAATCAATTTACCGACTAGCTGGGGAAAGGCTATAAAGTACTCAAATAATATCCAATGTGTCTCCATTCTCCTTCATGATCCTCTCCTCTACATTGCACATAAGTAAATGTGCATGGATCATAACATATCAAGATTATCCCTCTATCTGTTGCTTTATCCGAATCATCATCCTCAAACCTTTCTCGTGAGAGCATATCAGCAATAGGATTGACCTTTTGAGCAATATGAATAAAAGTTGGATTGATAAACTTGATATATGCAATCCATCTCAACATCGCAATATTAGGAGATCAACAATTTGTAATCATACCTATTAACAGAAGGCAATGAGTCTCCATAATCATATTTGCTTTGATGAAATACTCTTTATCTAATGTTAAAGTAATGACTAATCCTCATAACTCTCACTTGATCTGAGGATAGTTCCTTCGATTATCATGAAAATCTTTGTACCAAAGCAAACTGCATAGCTCTACCTCTTGTTGTCATCCTGACCAATGACCCCACCTCTACCAATAGGACTAGTATCAATAGTTAGGATTATATGCTTATTCCCCAAGTAATCAATGCATTTGAAAATCAGAGCATTAATAAGCAATTACTTTAGTTTTCTCATTGTTCTACTATGCTTCTTTGTCCACAAGATTTTTTTTTCTTCCTTAATAAATCATATAGTGGGTTCATAACATGAGCAAAGTGAGGGATTCATATTACATATACATTCCAAGCATAATGAGCTACAAGTGCACAAATGCTACGAATAGTAGTCATTCGGCACGTAGGTGCAAAGGTGTCATCAAAATCAATACCTCTTTCTTGCGCATAACCCTTTGCAACAAGCCCAACCTTATACCTCTCAACTCTTCCGTCAGGTTTATGTTTCAGCTTGTATACCCACTTTGTGCCAATGGCCTTCTTACCAAGAGGCAAGTCACATAAAGAACAAGCACCATCCTTCATTATAGCATCATATTCAGATTGCATTGCAGCCATTCAAGGTTCAGAATTTTGTGCTTCATCAAAGGAAACAGGTTCAATCTCATCACAGAGACTAGAGGCAGCCATAGCATAGCAATCTGATGCAAAAGAGGCACTATGAGAGCCTGACCGAGTACGATATGACAGAGATGCATCTAATTTGCTATCATGCAAAGTTTGCGCCAACCATTTTGGCATAGTTTTTGCCAACTCAGTATCAACTCTCTCATCAACAAGTGCATCATGTAAATCTGCACCAGAAATGGAATGATATGCATCATTACATGAAACCTGCAAAGGCTAAGAAGTTGCCTCATTAGGACCAACACTAGACTGTCCACCTATAAAAAGAGGCAGCAAAGTATCATACATGTCTTTGGAGCTAATAGATGTCTCCTTAGTACATGAAAGCAATGGCTGAATAACATCTTCCACAAAAAAAAACATCATGGCTAACTAGAATGCGTTTAGTATGTGGATGATATAGACGATAGCCTTTACTTTCAGAATTGTACCCAACAAAAATACATTTTACTTCTTTATCATCCAATTTTCAATGATGTTATTCAGGCACTAATGCATATGCGAGACAACCAAAAACACGCAGATGAGCAACAGATGGCTTGTGATCATGCCAAGCCTCATATGGAGTGATAGACTGCAGTGCTTTAGTGGGACACCTATTAAGTACATATGCTACACACATAGCAACCTCAAGCCAGAAACTATGTGGTAAGGCCTGACTCTTGACCATACACCTTTCCATCTCCATGGGTGACCTCTTCTTTCATTTAGCAACTCCATTCTATTGAGGTTTATACGGCACTATACACTGGTGTTTTATCCCACGTTTAGCCAAAAATGCATTAAAATCAAAAGACATATATTCCCCTCTTAATCAGAATGGAGGGTGCCCATTTTACATGCTGACATATTTTCAGCCAGAACCAGAAAGTGTTTGAAGCACATAAATACTTTGGGCTTTGCTTTGACTGCATATACCCATGCATGCCTGGAAAAATCATCAATGAAAGTCACAAAGTAAAGATAATTTCCAAAAGAGGGTGTTTGTATAGGACCATAGACATCGCTATGAACAAGTTGCAATTTCTGCCGAAACTGAACCATCTTTTGGAAATGAGGAACGCTGCATTTTGCCCAAAATACAGCCTTCACATACATGTTTATCGGGTGCCTCAAGTTTGGGCAAAGAGGACACCATTTCAGATTTCTGCAGGTGTAGCACACCAACAAAGTTCAAATGAGCAAAGTGTGCATGCCAAAGCTTTGCATCTGACATAGCCTGAGAATCATGTACTACACATGCCAAATCATTCACCGATTTTTTATAGTCTATGAGCTTATACAACCCACGACATAAAATGCCAGAAGCAATAATAACATCGCCATTTGAGAGATCATGAACTGCACATCTATCATCAACAAATTTCACAACCAAGCCAATCTTGGCTAATGCAGAAACTGATAACAGATTCTTCTTGATCCCTGGCACAAATAAAGCATCTGACAAAGTGAAAGAACTACCATCAACAGTGGTCAGAATGACCTTACCAACTCCCATTACAAGATAAGAGGAGTTGTTGGCACATGTGATAGTATTCCCTGTAGAGGCAAGCTCGACTGAAGAGAAGAAACTGTGTTGCGAGGTAATATGTTTGGTCGCCCCACTATCAAAGTACCAAACATCTAAGTCTACTGCAGACATGCACTGCTCATGAGAAGATGGATCAAAACTGCAAACAGTAGTGAATGCCCATTCTTCATTGTGCACAAGATTAGGAGACTCTAGTTTTGGAGTAGAGGCCTTTGCAACAACCATTCCAGCCTCTTTTTTCTTTGCCTCTTTTGTAGCTAGTTTACGACAGTTCTTTATGATATGATCATTTCCTTTACAATACTTGCAAAATAATTTTTGCATTTTTTATTTCTTTTCATCTTTGTCTTCCTTCTTCGAAATTGTAGAATTAGTAGATTTCTACTTATTAGTTGAAGAGCTCCATTTTCCTTTGCCCTTCTGACTAGTCAGGAAAGCTTGATCTACAACACGCATAATGGACCTGTTCTACCTCGACTGATCTTCCTTCAATAGAACAGAGACTAACGCCTCAAATGACAAGGCATTTGGATTTCCTTTCATCATCAACCGAAGAGTAGAAGCAAAACTCTCATATGAATCAGGAAGACCATTCAGAATGGTATGCACAAGTGAGCTATTTGGTATAACTTCATCAACAAAAATCAACTTTTCCTTCAAGTCTTTGATCTTTGTTAGAAAACTGTCCATAGAATCACCTTCATTCATGTGCTCACTCTTCAACTGTTTTTGGAGGTAAGCAACACGAGCCTCATTCCTAGCTTGGTACAATGTGGTAAGTGTATCACAAGCATCCTTAGCTGTTCTGCAAGAGCGAATGTGAGGAATAATGGCACGTTTGACAGACAAAGCTATCAATGCATGTGCCTGGGCATCTCTGTCATCCCAACGAATTTGCTCTACAATAGGTGTAATAGAAACCATAGCATGAACATGAATATATAGAATATCATCATCTTCGACACCTTCTGCATCAGCTTCAGTACCTGCAGTTGTAACAGTTACAGGTGTGATAGGACGTTTTTCAACACCCTGCACAATGTTCCACAGTCCTTTTGCAACCAATACATGCAACCAATACATGTCACATGCATGATTTTCAATGGACTCAAGTGTTGGAAAACTAATAATCATGTCTTTCTTCTACAAGTAAAGCAAACTATTCAAGTTCAAGTGACCAAAATGAGCATGCCAAAGCTCCATTTTAGCCATGGAGGGAGTATGAGCATCCAAGCGACACAAAGCATTGCATAATGTACTCAAGATCACCATAATATCACTCTTGTGTGCATCCAAGCGACAGAAACCATTGCATAATGTACTCAAGATCACCATAATATCACTCTTGTGTGCATCCAAGCGACACAAACCATTGCATAATGTACTCAAGATCACCATAATATCACCATAATATCACCATTGTTGAAATCATCAACAAAGTGTACATGAAATTTAGCTTTGGCAATCAAAGGAAATGAAATTAAGTTCTTCTTGATATTGGGTACATACAATGCATTTTCAAGAGAACCACACCTCCATTTGCAGTCCTAATATCAATTTCTCCTACTCGAATGATAGGATAAGAGGCATTGTTTGCATACACCAAATGTACTCCTTGGGGTGCATCTTTCAAAGATGCAAAAAAAACCTTTTGCATGAAGTTTTGTGATGTGAAGCACCAATATCAAAGAACCAATCCAAATCAGCCTCACTCACAGCCATACATTTAGAATGCAATAATGCATGATAATGACATCTAACAAGACATGCTCCAAATTCTTGAGCCATGTTGGCTTCATCATTCTTGCATTTGAAGAATTTCTAGCATTAGAAATGCCACATTCCTTCTTCTTTTCATTATGCTTATCAAGCTTTCTACACTTTTCAGTAGTATAACTAGCCTTCCAACATTAATTGCATCTCTTCCTCTTTTGCGAATCAACATCATTAGAGGAATGTGTGGAAGAGGAAGGTTGAGGCTTTGGTTTTGATGAGCCCAGAGCTCAACCATACTTGTCTTTCCCTTTTTGTGAGATAGGAAGTGCTTGTGTTCTGTTAATCAAACCACTCCTATTCACTCTAGATCGTTGTTCTTGCAAAATAAGAGACACAAACACATCAAATGCATACATATTTGGATCCCCTGTTGCAATCAAATAGAGTGCTTTGGCAAAGCTTTGAAAAGATTCTGGTAATTCTTTCAACAATGTAGAGATGAGTGATGCATCTGAAATAAGCCCTTCAATGTTTGCCTATTTCTGTTTCAAGTCCTTAATGTGTATCACAAACACATCCACAGATTCATTTTCATCCATACATACATCCTCAATTTTCTTCCTCAACTATGCAATACATGCTTCATTATGCATGACATACAAAGAAGCAAGAGTGTCCCATGCTTGTCTTGATGTAGAACACGATCAAATGTATAGAACTATATGATGGTTCATATAAAGTGCAATCAATGCATGAACTAGAGCATCTTTGCCATCCCCTTTAAGTTTTTCTTATGTAGGTTGTGAAGGAGTAACCACTATACTTGAAGAAGAAGCTCCATTCATGACAGTAGACTGTGAAGTAGAAGAACCTGGGGGTCTTCAATCTATAACTGCCACTATGCTCCATAATTTTTTGGCAACAAGAACATGTTTCATCATGAAAGACCACATTGGATAGTTGGTTCCATCAAGCTTATCTTTGACTTGAATCATGCCAAACAAGCCATTGCACTCTGCCATTTCACTAAAGAACAAGAATGTGACAAGATCTTTACTTTAATGAGAGCTAAAATTAACGTTGAAAATGTAGCTCACAATCCATTAGTCTGATGGAAATTCTGACTGCATGAATGGATTTGAAATGGGGGTAAAAAACCTATGCAACTAGTGAAAATTCTTTTTGAGTACTGAAAATCAATGTTCTATGCTCCAAAGTTGATTTTCACTATAAAAAGTGCATGCACATTGTGATGCATAAAATCAAAACTTGAGAGGGAGCTAAACCTGCTCTGATACCACTGTTGAGTGTATATAGAAGTGTGAGAGATACACAAAAATCATACACAAGGAGCACAAACACAACAAGACACATCAAGAAGATAGATAGCTAGAATAGCTATCTCTATTGATGATGAACACAACTGAAGTACGAGTTGAATAACATCCCTAAGTACAAAGTACCAACACATATGAGTGTATCATGTATGTGGTAACATGGGGGAAAGAACCTCTTACCAACTAGAGTAAAAAGTGCCTATGTATAGGGAAAAGTTTCACATCAAAGTTACTCGAGGAACACATAAGTGTAGTGACTCTAACAATCAAGAAGGGTTACCCAATTACAACATCAAGGTCTAAAAAAATAATGTTGAAAATGTAGCTCACAATCCATTAGTCTGATGGCAATTTTGACTACATGAATGGATTTGAAATGGGGGTAAAAAACCTATGCAACTAGTGAAAATTCTTTTTCACTACTCAAAATCAATGTTCTATGCTCCAAAGTTTATTTGCACTAGAAAAAGTGCATGCACATTATGATGCATAGAATCAAAACTTGAGACGGAGCTAAACCTACTGTGATACCACTATTGAGTGTATATAGAAGTGTGAGAGATATGCAAAAATCATACACAAGGAGCACAAACACAACAAGACACATGAAGAAGATAGATGGCTAGAATAGCTATCTCTATTGATGATGAACACAACTGAAGTACGAGTTGAATAATATCCCTAAGTACAAGTACCACCACATATGAGTGTATCTTGTATGTGGTAACATGGGGGAAAGAACCTCTTACCAACTAGAGTAAAAAGTGCCTATGTATAGGGAAAAGTTTCACATCAAAGTTACTCTAGGAACACATAAGTGTAACGACTCTAACAATCAAGAAGGGTTACCCAATTACAACATCAAGGTCTAAAAAATCACAAAATGGATCAGAGAACGCACATTCTGATCATAATTTTGATCCATTTGGAGTGGGGAAATATCTAGAGTGAAATCAATAACTTTGATAGTCACATTAATGGAGGGCCAAGCTCACGTGATCCCATTTTGTCGAGAGAGATTCAATCTTTGATAAATTACTAGAAACAATATACAAAAGCTTTATAGAGAAATTTTAAGACCTTATTGTTCCCCATGTGGAGGGCCACTTACTTCTAATCTTGATCTCCTATAAAAAGAACACCTAATGGTGTCTGAAAGGAGGGTTTATCTAAAATTTCAAAATTTCTTCTACCTAAATAGCATAGGGACTTTTCTATCAACCATCCTCTAGGAATATTATCAAAATTGGCCGCACATCTTTATTTCCAAAATTTTCTAGAGAGCTTCTACCCCGATAGCATTTCATAGTGTCAAAGGAGCAGGCAAGCACTTGGCCAACTAGAGCTTGGTGCTATTTACATGCTTTCTCCTTACCCAAACCACATGAATGATAATGAAAAATATGAAGGAACCAAAATTGGATGATAATGATGAATTCATTGAGATTCCTCCTACACCCAAGGGTGGCAATGCTCTTATGAATTGGAAAAACAAGTGATTGTGTATGAGTTCCCTATTTTTTTTGCGTGTTCCTCTAGAATACAAGGATAAATTAATAAATAAAGAGTGGTGACTAATTGAACGTAAGAAAATGTATCCAAAAACTAAATCCCAATAGTCATTTGGTGGTGTTCAAGGAAGTTTGGACAACCATTTGGAAGGAAACAGAGGGAATTAGATAGAGACTTATGACCCTCATATGAGTCCAATTGGTAATCATCCTATCAATTCTATTGAGTAGGGCACTTTCTAGATTTCAATAAGGCTTGGCATATATTAGAATCAAACCCATGGCGTTTCCTAGCAAGCAAGCCATTCATGTAATCGCACAAACAATAAGAAATGTAGGTCAAGGGGCTCAAGACATAGGGACACCTTCAACCATCACGTGGAAAAGTGCACGAAACCTTTTTGGGTCTAGAGATCCTTATGATAATGTAGCAAAGTTCAAAAAATTCCTAAGAGCTAAACACAAAATTGATTTCTTTAAGAAACATGAGGTTTTTGGATTAACCCTAGCTAGAAGTATACTCACATGGTTTCAACCATTGATTGTAGCTTCATTAGAGAATGTAGATACACTGATGAAAGAATCATTGGATAAATCTCCAAAAGAGGATTCAAACATGATTTAATGTTTTTGATTTATAGATTCAAACAAGAAAATAAAAAATTTGTCCCTAGTTATGGCTACATGATTCAAGTACTATGTAGATAACTGCCCTACTATTTTTTTGTAAGAGGATGTTTGATTGCGGCCTAGTCTTCCTTCATAAATTAATTGAAGAACAAATGTACAAGTGAAGGGGCATAGAGCAAAAGAGACCCCCTTAATCCCATAAATCAAGGGCAGAATGGCTTGCTAGGCCATTGAATGAATGTATCAAAGAGTATGTGGATCTATAAGGCAATCTAAATATTAATCTTAGGATCCCTCTACTAGATACCAGAAGTGAAGCTTAAACCTCCTCTATCACTTTAACATCTTTGGTAGAAGAAATTGATGAATTGGTGGTTAAAAAGTTGCAATTGTAACACGACAAAGATTAAGATGATGTGCCACATGCTTAAAGATCTCAAGCTCTTTGGAGATGTGAAAATTGCAATGGAAACCATCCAACTAATATGTGTAATTGTTTGCCCAAGTATCAAACTGTGGAAAGAAATCATAAGTAATTTTTTGAGATTGAGAAAGAAATGAGGAATCATTCAATTGGGTAGTGTTACTACAACATAAAACCATAGAAAAGGATTGAGTGTTGATTTAGGCCTATTTATCGACCTAGGGATGCATATGGAAATCCACAAAAATAACAAAGATCTACAAGAAAACTAGACGAATGATGATACACACTTATGGATGTGTAAATTAGCACAATTAAAGGATGAGAGGAGGAAAAACAAGGCTCTAGAGAAAAATGAATGAAAATCATAGAGATTTGTGGAAGATCTTGCATATCTGCCCATGAGATTCTTGGATGAAGTCTTTGAACCTTATGATTGTGCATAGATATTTTCCACATTTGACATAGTACTGGATAAACCTTGATTTGTTGTGATAAGAAAGGTTAGGACGTATTCATGGTTATATTTTTTTATGACATAAAAGAAGAGGAAGAGAAAAATACAAGGATAAACAAAATAGGGAAGTGGAAAAATGGGCCTAGAGAACCAACAACAATTGCAAATATTCCATATGATTTAGTGGAGTACTTGAAAAAGGCTGTCTCTTGAACTCTAAAGGACAAAATTAAACATTCACCTGTGTGAGAAGTCGAGAATGATGTGCCTCAAAGTCATCTCCCAACCTATTTATAGCCCTTGCCTAGTCACCATCTAGATCTCTCTCCAAGGTTCCTTTATTTGTCTCGCCATCAAGAACAGGCATCTCGACCAAACGCTCTCTAGCTTTTGGTCTTGGCTATCCTCGGAGCAAGGAATTCTTGGTTCCTCCAGAAATGTACATCTATGAAATATAACACTATCCCCTTTCTAAATATTATTGTCCTTAGTGATATAGAAGGAGCTACAAATTGAGGAATCAAAACATATGATCCTAACTAATAAGAATTGAGTGTGTTAGGCTTTTGAAATATTGGATACTCTAAAAGTAAACAATCAATCTCAATGCTTCTTATCTAGCATTTGCACCAAGAAATAGTCCCTGCCTTGAAAATACTCTAGGAATCCTTTCATCCCAATGAGTCTATATGTTCATAACATAAGTACTCAAAGTATCCTCAGACTCCTTATGCCTAGACCTTGACCACTAACTTGTGCTAACTTTTCACCTATAGGGAACTTGGGAATTGCCCTTGTCTGCATGAAATGTTGGTTGGGAACTCATAAACTGATGGTAACTATGAAATAAACAAAACCTCTTATCCAAATAGATTAAGGAGTAATATTGTGCTCATCAAAAATTATGAGTCGCTTGTGGAGCTTCCACATATTGGTTCAATAACTAACTAAACACAAATCTAAGAAAATAGTAAAAGAATAGTGTACTAGACACTTCTTGGACAATCTCACTATGCCCAAATCTTTGAGGATGAATATTGAAATAATAAAAAATCATGGATTACTCATAAGAAATAGAAATTTTCTCCAAATCGTGTTTTAAACTATGCACTCACGCAATTCTACTAGATTTATTCACTATAATGAAATTAAACTTCAAGAAATTCCTATATTGATCCAAACTATGGATCCAAGATCTCAATCTATCATTCCCAATAGGTGTGTGTATGACATTAACCTGAAACACTTTTCTCAACATGAGAAGAACCAATAGGTGAGTACTCACAATCATAAATAACAAACATGAAATCGTGAACTCTTTGTGAAGTGTTGATTGTACTATTAGTGTCCATGTGAAAGGCCAAATGGTTGTCGCATACTCTTTTATATGTCCTTTGATAAAACATACAATGGCTTGGTCAGCCATAGATTGTGCGTTCGACAACATTTGTGAAATTTTTGGAATGGGTGGTTCAGGCTCTCTCTATGTGTATAGTGTATTTTCGCATGTTCTATAGGTCTCTATAGAGTACCATGCACATTGCCTACAACTCATTTTTTGTATTGTGAGAGCATCATCATGAAGCTCTTGTAGAGGGAAATCCAGCACAGTGCATTGCCATCACACCACTTCACTAGTATCAGAGTAATTCACAACAAAAGGGCTTTTGCATCTTTGTGACTCGAACGAGCACTACTAGTTCCTAGAACTTTGTGGCTTTGCAGTGGCTTCCTCCAAGGCTTATGATTAGGTCGGAAACCACGGCATAGAATTTGGCATACCTTTTCATCCAAGTCACCAAATTTATTGTTAGCAGGGTTGGTTGCATGTGAGGAAGGACTTCAATGATGAATGAAGATAAAGTACTAGTAGTTGGGAGGTCACCCATTACAATAGTGTTCCTCGCAAGGTGCACTTAACTAGTAGATTTCCCTACCACTAAGCCTTGGTTGCTTGGTGATTGTAGAAGTGAAGATACTAAAGGTTAACATTATTTCGGAGCCTTCAACACATCTTCTTGGGCTCTCTCCATTGATTTTCTGAGAGTTTATCTGGGTCCAAAATTGGGAAAAATAGAAGTTGATTTGGTAGTTTTGGAACAGTTTCGGCTACACGTTCTTTCCTTTACAATCTTTATTCTTGTTCTTATCTCTATATAGGGAAAAGGATTGATTACCTTTTGAGTTGTCTCCATTCTTCATAAGCTTTACCTCATGTGTGAACAATTGTCCCATGAGAGTGTTGAAATCAGGAACCTGCATATCCATGTAGAGGTCCATGGCTGTGGTGAAAGCTTCCCATTTGTCATCTACCTTTATTCCATTGATCACTTGCCTCACAATCTGCTCTTCATCAATGACTTCTCCAATGCTTCCAAGTTGATCTTCTATGTCCTCCATTTTGGTGAGAAAATCAGTCACACTTTGCTTGGGCATCCTCTTGAGTGTAGTGAACTCCATCCATTGTTGGCTTTTTCTTGCCTTGGTACTTGATGAGAAGAATGCTTCAAGATCATTCCAAGTCTCTTGTGAAGTCTTGAAATTCCTGATGTGTGGAAGTAAAAAAAATCAGACATTGAGTTAAGAATGTATGACCTAGCCAGAGCATCCTTTGAGCACCATGTGGTTAACCTCTCTTGTTCTTCTTAAGTTGGTTGTCCTTTGCTTGTGAGGATTGGCATCATCTCATCTCCAGAAATGTAACCATAGAGGTTTCTCCCTTGAAGCTAAGCTTCCATTCTAAGTGACCAAGGTAAGTAATTACCTCGATCCAATTTGTCTATTGATGAAGGAAATCCATCTCCCATGTTGATTTGTTATTGTTGTGATACCACTGTGAGGAGATGGTTGGGTATTGTTGAAGCTCAAGGTCAAGCAAAAGGCATGAGAGCACATCAAGGAAGTGGACACAAAAGAAGAGGGAGCATGTAGGGAGCTCCAAGAAGCATATGTCAAATTTTTAGAAGAATTCCCTATAAAAATAGTGATTTTTATCACTAAAAACCATTCTAAATATCATTTCACATTTTTTCAACTCCATTTTGTTCAGGATGAGGAGTCCTCAATATTGAGGAGTATTAGAAGTAACTACCTAACAATTTTCATGATTTTTAGACTCCGTTTGAGCCCCCAAAGAAGCCCTAGAACCTAATTCTTAACTAGGCCAGACACTAGGTCTGGACTAGGCCAAAACCACTCAAAAACTATAAAAAGAGCTAGAGAGCTCATTTTTTTAGGTTAACTTGTTGTAGGATTGATCTTTTGTAAGAGAACTCTTTGGTAATCAAAGTCCTTCAATTGTTCCATTCTTTGCTCTTACCTTGTGTGTGTGTGTATGTGCGTGCATGCTTGTGTGTTTTCACTTACGCACTTGTGCCTTCACTTGCTCACGATCTTCATACCAGTCCTCATGTCTCCACAAATTGACATTTATCAGGTGGATTCCTCACATTGGTGGTTACCATTGTGCTAGAGTGACATGAAATTTGGCATCGTTGTCAGGGAGAGAGCTTCGAAGACAAGTGTTGTGATAGTAAGATGTAGAGTACCGACGAGCATTGTGATGGTAAGATGTAGAGTAGCTCTGGGGATGAGCTAGTGTTGCACAAAAACTGCTCTACACTTGCCACGTTGACTCCAGGGATGCTTAGTAGACTCTTTTGGCTTCACAATAATGTAATTTCAACCACAAGGTACTTTGGAACATCATCCCAAATGTTTTCACCAAAATAGATAACTTGCATATGCAAGGAATGAGAGAAAACTTTCTATTTTGGGAATGTAGGTGCTTAATATCTTGCTCAAAGCTCATAACTTGGTATGAATTGACAAGAGATCTTTTGCGCACATCTAAGCCAAGTGTATAGATAACTAAAGAAATTTATTTCATGAATTTAGAGGCACTATACACTGAGAAATGAGTTTAGCAACTCGGGGGGCATCCCAACATTTTAGAAGCAAGATGATGTTCAGACATAGTTGACCTCATCAACTCATATCTCAAGATTGGCTAAACCAAAAACAATGAAACCTGATATGTAGATAGTAGATACTTCATTCTAGCTATACCAAGTCAAATCGCATCAAATGGTTGAGTAGACAAAGAAATCACTTCTGCAAAAGCATTGAAATGAAGAAGATGCAATAGAGTGCAGTAGACAGAAATGAACTTGAAAAAATGTATCAAATTATGTAATGCTAATGAACATATGATACAAGAAAATTGTAGTGGACTACTCATAAATATGTTGAGCTCAAGGTATGATCAATGGTATAGCTCAGTAGCTCACTAAATGACTCAGTCTAACCCACGACTAAAAGCTTCTCTTTTTATCCTCAACTAGTGAGTTTGAATTTTAAATTTCCCTCACCTAAAAGTGTTCCTACACTTTAGGGTTGATTTGAATTGATTCCTTCTACCACATGAGCCATGGTTTTAGCTTTGTGACTTCACAAGGTTCCATTTTTTCTAGCTTTTACATTTATCCAAAGGTAAATACACCTATATTGACACGAAGGTGTTCATATGTGGTCCTCCATGTGAGGTACATGAATTGATAAGTATTCTTGAATATTTAGCCAAGAATTTAGGCTTGTTAAATGTACCAATGCATCTTTCATAGTAAATTGTGAACCATCAGTGAGCTGCACAACCGCATCTTCAATCCTAACAACATCACACTTGTAAGAATCACCAAGTCTCACGATACCAAGAGAATTTGCTACATAAGTAGAGAACCATTCTCAATATGGTGTCACATGGAAAAAATCATCAAAATCTAGAAGTCATGTGTGGGAAAGTGAATCCACCATAATAGCCCCACTAGGCATAGTACTATCAAGTGTCAACACATTAGCATCATTCAAAACATCATTAATTTCCTCTATCTTTAGAGTCAAACCAGATGGTGCAAGTAACTGTTTAACATGCCCATGCACATGTTTCCTTTACTTTCAACATTATTTAATTCATAATAGTCTTTCTTCATATGTCCTTTCTTATGAAAATAATGGCAACGATATCCCTCTTCCTTAATTTACATATACTATTATTCGGTTGATCATTATTTTTGTTGTTCTCGCCCTTGCGACATTGCTAATTCTTTCCTTGGTAAGAATTGCAAACACTATATGCATCTCCACTCTGAGTGGAAACCATATAATTTCTAGAGATCCCTTTACTCAAGTGTGCTTCACATATGTCATTTTAGTCTATTTTATATCTAGATGCACTATTTCTAATGGTTGTGCATAATGTACCGCATGATGATGGCAATGTGCATAGTAATAAGATTGAATTCATTTCATTATCCATATCCATCTTCTAAGCTTGTAACTGAGAAAATATAGCATCATGCTTATTTAGATGAGCAGCAACATTATCTATGTCCTTCATGCAAATTTCATATAGCTTTCTCATCAGATACACTTTATTTGATGTTGTCACTTTTTCATAAGTGTTTTGTAATTCCTTCGAAAGCACCTTTGCACTTTTACGGTCTAATACTATAAAGTAAGCATTATATTCTAGGTGCAATGGAATGGTATGCCTAGCCATTTCATCCAAATCATCCTAATCATCATCATCCATATCATCCTGCTTCTTTGAGATTTACTGGCTTTTGCTGCCTCCTTTGAATCAACATGACTTTAATCTGATTCTTTGATAGATCGAAGTTTTTTCCATCAAATTTTTGGATCTTAAAATGGTATTTTCCCTGCAAGTAATAGCTTTTCTTAGGAACACTGACACTAGACCTTGATCCATTAGATGTTTGTGAGACCTATGATGTCATGATGATAGATAACTGACTAGAATGATAATGGAGCTAGAATAGTTCAAACACCACTAAGTCTAAAAGAAAGGGTATTCCCCAAAAGAAATTAAGCCAATTCCTACTATGCTCAGAGAATTGTTCAAAACACTAAACAGGTGTAGGAACAAAAATAGCAAGTTTTTTACTCTTGGATCAACTCTTACCTATCTATTTTGATTCAACTTTTTGAGAGTGATCTTCCAAGGTATATAGGGTTTCTAATACATCATTTGGAAAGCTAAAAAGGCCCACTACATATCTCTAGAGCTTGTTTGGCTGGTGTAGTGCAAAGTTTCTACAACACCACTTCATCTTCATCAAGTACAAATCCATCCTCACAGTGGTATCAGAGCAAAGTTGGACAACATGGTAGATGGGTTTCCTTCATCAATTGACAAATTGGAGGCTTGTGGCAAACGTCTTTGCACAAACTCAGGGAATTGATTATGAGGAGACCTTCTCTCCTGTGGCAAAGATGCCAACAATTAGAGTCCTACTTAGTATTGCTTCTTCCAAGAATTGGAAGATACTTCAATTGGATGTAGAAAAAGAATTTCTTAATGGATGGACAACAGAAGAGGTGTATATGGCATGACCACTTGGTTTTGAGAATCAAGTACATCTTGATTATGTGAGTAAGCTTAATAAATCTCTATATGGACTCAAACAAGCCCCAAGGGTTTGGAATCACATACTTGTTTCATTCTTGCAAGATAAAGGATTTCAACCTAGCAAGTCAGATCGATCACTCTTCATCAAAAAGAGTAATTCTCAAGTCATCTATTTGTGTGTGTATGTGGATGATATTATACTTACAGGAAATGATGCAGATGGGATAAAGAAGATCAAGGAGTAGATGCAAGAAGAGTTCAAGATAAGTGACTTGGGTTCACTTACTTACTTCCTAGGATTGGAAGTAGTATACAAAGAGCATGGTCTATTCCTTACTCAAAGGAAATACATTAAAGACTTGTTGACAAAGTTTAAGATGCAAGATTGCAGGATTGTAGGTACTTCAATGGTGGTTAATCATAAATTGAGCTCACATGAAGGTGAAATCATAGAAGATATGACAGGTTATCAAAGTCTAGTGGGTAGTTTGAACTATGCTACATTGACAAGAGTAGATATATATTATAGTGTGAGTGTTATGAGTCAATTTATGCACACGCCCAGGAAACCATATATGGATGCTGCCAAGTGGATACTCACATATCTCAAAGGGACCATGAATGAAGGGTTATACTACCCTTATGTATCTCATTTAAGTCTAAAGTTGTTCTCTTATGAAGATTGGGCCGGTTCCAAGGAAGACAGGAGAAGCACCTTATGATACCTTACTTTTGTAGGGTCAAAACTTGTCTCATGGTCATCTAAGAAGCAACCCACATTTTCTCTCTCTTTCACAGAAGTTGAATACAGAGGTCTTGCTATAGCAACTCAAGAAGCAATGTGGATGAAAAAACTATTCACAGATCTTGGATTAGAGATTGGAACTCCAAGTATTTTTGGTGAAAACATGAGTTCCATTCACTTGGCTGCCAATCCAATTTTTCAAGCAAGTACTAAACATATTGAAGTGCATTACCACTATGTAAGAGAGAAGATTGTGAGCAAGGAAATTCAGCTATCATATGTGTCAACTCATCAACAATGTGCAGGCATTTTAACCAAGGCATTAGATGGAACAAAACTCAGTAAATTCAAAGGTATGATTGGTTTGCAAAAAATCAAGGAGGAATGAAGACCAAGCATGTTCGGCTTAAGGGGGAGTTGTTGGTGCAATTAAACCCAAGCCCACATACTTGGTTGATTAACTTATGCTTGGTTTATTGGCATAAGCTATGCAAGACTACATATGAATAGTCTCTTGTAAAAATCCTTCATATTTATCCTTGTAAAAGTGGGTTACACCCACGTGGAGTAGGAAGCTCTAAAATCATGAATAAATAAATTGTTGAGTGATGAGGGAATCTATCCTACACTTTAAGATTCACCTTTTAGGTAAAAGTTTGAAATTGAATTCAAAGTTTGGCTCCAAGCACAACTATAAGAAGAGGTTCAAGAAGACCCGCGTGTAACTCGAGCCCATGAGATCACTTTGTGTGAGTTTTATTGTGAAGTGAGAGCTCATCTCATAGCTCATCCACCTCTCACACATTGAGCAATGTATAATTGCCAATGACATTGTATTTGTACATGTTTAATACATATATGATTATTACCTTCTCAGTTTACTTCTGTGTTAGTACTCTATCATAATAGTGTTTTTCTCAGAGCTTTTTCTCAATGTGTAGTTGATCATTTACCATGATTTAAAGCATGATAGAATCAACATTTTTCTATTATAATCCTGCAAAGTTTCATTAGCATTGCTTTTGGGGATCGTCAGATATTAGCATATCTTTGCTCACTCGTTTGATGACTATTGTAGCCCGTGAATGTCGTGATGGAGCTGTGACTTGCTAAACTCCTTTCTCTACATGTAGTCCATCATTTGTTATGAATTATAGAATATGTTGAACAAGGAATTGTTGGAGTGTTAATTTATTAATGTATTAATGTGTTTTGGTGTTTTTGATATAGCAGTTGAAGGTTCGTGAGGAGCGTGAAAGGTGTGAAAGGACGGACATCAATAATCCGATCTATTTTTAAAAACAATTCTATTTTTAGAAATAATTCTATTGTTGGCAATAGTTCTATTTTTAGAAATATTCTGTTTTAAAAATAGTTCTATTTTTAAAACTAGTTCTATTTTTAAAAGTAGTTCTATTTTTAGAAGTAGTTGTATTTTTAGAAAACTTAGTAAAAGTAGTGGTTAGGATAAGAATCGTTGTAGATCGTAATTTCTGATATCCAAAGCAAAGGCTTTCTACAAAAGTCACCAAATTTTATTTTCACACATGCTTTTTGAAGCTTCTCTCATGTAACCACTCTTTTCGACATAATAAAAAATTCCTATAAATACATGCACTCTATGGTCTGTCGAAACAGAGTGCATGGGGGGAGATTGCACCCAATACTACGTTCTATTTCATCTGTTGGCATGTCTATTTTTTTGTGTGTTTTGCATCTGTAACCTCTGTGTGCATGTGAGCAAGATCCTGATAACAATGGTATCAAAGCCTTGCACGCATCACTACAAAGGGATCTATTTCTATTTGTTTTGGCGATTGTTCTCAGTTTCACTGTTCTTTGTTTGCGATCCGATCTGATTTCGATTCCGATTCTGATTTTGATTCCGATTCTGATTTCGGTTCCGGTTTTCGTTTTTGTTTCACTTTCGGTTTTGATTTTCATTTTTGTTTTTGTTTCCGATTTCGATTTTGTTTCTAGTTTCGATTTTTGTTTCTATTTTTGTTCAAGTTCTTAAACATGAACCTATGTACTAAGTTAATTAGAATTCCCCAAAAGGAATTAAGCCAATTATTGTTGTGCTCAGAGAATTGTTCAAAACACTAAACAGGTGTAGGAACAAAAATAGCAAGTTTTTTAGTCTTGGATCAACTCGTACCTATCTATTTTGATTAAACTTTTTGAGAGTGATCTTCCAAGGTACATAGGGTGTCTAATACATCCTTTGGCAAGCTAAAAGGGCCCACTACATATCCCTGGAGTTCATTTGGCTGGTGTAGTGCAAAGTTTCTGTAGCACCACTTCATCTTCATCAAGTACAAATCCATCCTCACAATTAGTGAGAATTGTTTTAGAATCCTAGAAACCAAAGAGGAAGAGGCTACCATAGAGGAGGTTATGGAAGCTCAAGACGAAGATTCAATAATAACAATGGTTACAAATAACAACTCATACAACAATAATTATCAAGGGGGATAAAAAGGAAGGAATGACTACAACAACTATGCAGATGATCAAACTCAAGAGGACTCATTAATTCTGATGAACATGACCATGAAGCGAGGTAAAGCAGATGAACATGTATTTTATATAGACTCAAGTTGCTCAAATCATGTAGCAGGGAACAAAGCTCAACTCTCAGACTTGGAGGATCCAAGAAATAGACATGAAGTCCAAACAACAGATGACACAAGGCATCCAATGGAGAAGATGAGCAATGTAAAGACTTCAGATGGTAATATGAACCTATTGAGCAAGGTATTATATGTGCCAACCATAACCAAAAATCTCATAAGTGTTAGTCAAATTGTTGAGAAAGGATTGCAGGTCAGATTTACAAAGAATGGACAATTTGTTGAGGGTCCACATCAAGCATTCGAGAGGATAGCAAGAGGAGAAAATCACATAGACTATTCACATTTGAGTTCCAAGATACTAGGAACATTGCTTTGTTCAATTATCGTAGTCAAACATTATCAGAATTGGAAATTTTGCACAAAAGATTAGCTCATATAGGTGAAAGGGCTTTGAACCAAATCACTAGGGATCATAGTGTGCTTGTTTTACCAAATATCTCCAAACAACACATGATTTACAAATGCAGTGCTTGTCCATTTGGCAAGTCTCATAGGTAACCATTCACAAAGAAGGGATACATTCATGGAGACCTATTGGAGCTAGTCCATACAGATGTATGGGGGCCAAGTAAGGAGCCATCTATCTCTGGATCCAGGTATTATGTTTCTTTCATTGATGATTGTAGCATATGGAAAATACTATATTTTATGAAGCATATAGATGAAGTGTTCTCTTGTTTCAAGAAATATCTAGCACTTGTTGAAAATCAAACATGAAAGACTTTGAAGAGGCTAAGGTGAGATGGAGGGGGACATTATTTCCCCCATGACTTTGATGCTTATCTCCAAGAGAGAGGAATCAAAAGAGAGATTACAACTAGGTATACTCCAGAGAAAAATGGAGTGGTAGAAAGGAGGAATAGAACTGTAGTCAAGGCTGCAAGGTCAATGCTAAATGAGAAGAAATTTCCCAATTACCTATGGGCAAAGGTTGTGTCCACAACCACCTATCTAATCAATAGACTCCCATCAAAGGCATTAGATGAATGACACCATATGAAGCATGGAATGAAAGAAGACCTAGTATTGATCATTGCAAAAAACTTTGGGTGCATAGCATATGCACATGTACCATCACAAATTAAAGGCAAAGTGGATCCAAAGGCAGAGAAATGCATATTTATTGGCTATGAACTTAATTAGAAAGGTTATAGGATATATAATCCAAGTAAAAAACACTTCATTGTTAGTAGAGATGTTGTTTTTTATGAAAACAAATGTTGGTTTGAAGATGGTTGTAGGAAAATCAAACTTCCCTATGACCTGAAGGAAGACTTTTCAACATTTTCAAAGAGTAATGAGCATACACATGAAGACTCAAGTGATTCTGATAATGATCACAAAATGCCAAGAAGAGAAATCAATTCTTGGAACTCCAAAGGCAAATTTAAAGTGTAGGAACTGAGAGATGTGGCATAATCATCTCAACAAATTATAAGGAGATCTATTAAAGAGAAAAGGAAGCCAGAAAGGTATGGTTATGACACATTCTTGTTCACTCAACATTCCATTTATATTGCTCAAGATAAAAATTTAGAAGAACCATCAACGTATGAAGAGGCCAAGAAGAAACCAGAATGGAGAGATGCCATGGAAAAAGAAATTGAAGCCCTACAAGAAAATCAAACTTGGGAATTAGCTCCCAAGAAACCATATATGAATGTCATTGTCTCAAGATGGATTTACAAGGTAAAGAAGAATTTTGATGGCTCAATTAATAGGTACAAAGCAAGGCTTGTGGCTAAGGAGTTTCCCCAGATCCAAGCTATTGATTATGAAGAGATCTTCTCATCTGTGGCAAAGATGCCCACAATTAGAGTACTTATTGAAAGAAACTTGGAGAAGCTTGTCGAAGGTAGAAAAGTGCGTTTCGAAGCGATGAAGTTTGGTCAAGCCAATCGGCACAAGACCAGCCCTTGAGCTTATGGAGACTCAAATAGAACTTATAGGCATGCTATAAGTGCAAAGAAACACACTATGTACTTTGGAGCATCAAGGAGAATGAGTTGATACAAAACAGATAGGTTTGCAGGTCGACTAGCTCAAAAAACTTACTATCTATGGAAGAGACAATGAACTTCAAATGCCCATAGCGACCAGCGTGATTACAATTAGAAAAAATCCTTTTATGGGAGTGATACACATAGGGTTGAGTGTATGGAATGCACAAAAGTATAAGGAATAAGCAAAATATGCTATAGGAATGAATGCGACATTCACCGGTGGTACTTCCTATTTTTCAGGAATACGCAGAGATTGACCCCGAGGCAGAAAAAACTGATATTTCTCCAAATTTGTTGAACCAAATGCTTTGCAAATTTATAGGCATAAACTAGACACTAATGCCTTTCCTATGTCCTCTTGCACTCAATTTGGAGCTCTGAGGAGAGAGCAGCAGCCTCTGCAAGATTACTGTTGGCGAAGAAGATGATGCAGAAAATTGAAGGAGCAAGACAATGATGGTCACAAGTGTATGTATATTGCATCCATGTATTTTACAAGTGATTCCAAGTCTTTATATAGACTCTAAGAGTGTTCCACAAGTTTTACAAGTTGAGTTTGAATTCAAATGAAGGTGGGAATGGTTGTTGGAGGGAATCAATTCACTTTCCTACAATCTAGGAAAAGTGAAGATCTTGATTGATCTACTTTTAGGTGATTTGGTTTGCTTGATTGAATGCAACTTCAACCACCAAAAATTCGTGGGATTTGGGCTCTATATTTGTACCTTTACATGTGTAAAGCTCAAGGCTTTTACAACGGTAAATGAGCCATCAACATATTCTCAAAAAATACAATAAATGAGCATATGAAAAAGAACTCTCCAACGGATATTCTTTCGACGCGATAGCTTTTGATGTAGATCAAATCCACCTCAAGCATAGTGTAAGCTTGATGTTCCAACAGCTCCCCCTCAAGCTAAAGTATGCTTGAGTCTTCATTCTCTGATAGGTTGAATACCTGCCATAGCTTTGAATCTACAAAGCTTTATTCCATCAAGTGCCTTCATCATCATATCTGCTACTTGCTTTTCAGTGGGAACAAAAGAAATGTCAATCTCCTTTGCCATGAGCTTCTCCTTGATGAAGTGGTAATGGACTTCTATGTGCTTGGTTCTCGCATGAAAAATAGGATTTGCTGCTAGATGCATGGAACTTACATTATCTCCAAATATGTGAGGTTTGGAACTCACAAGTCCCAAATCTGTATACAATGCTTTTAACCATATTGCCTCTTGAGTTGCTATGGTCAAGCCTCTGTACTCTGCTTCAGTTGAAGATAAAGCAACTGTTGGTTGCTTCTTGGAACTCCATGACACTAGCTTCGAACCTGCAAATGCTAAGTAACCAGATGTACTTTTTCTATCATCCTTAGCTCCTGCCCAATCTGCATCTGAGTAGATTTTGATATCCAAATCGGAAGAGTAAGGATAGAATATACCTTCGTTGATTGTACCTTTGAGATACTTCAGTACTCTCTTAGCCACATCCATGTGTGGTCTTCTCGGTGAGTGCATGAACTGACTAAGCTTCCCACACTATATGAGATGTGTGCCCTTGTATGAGTAGCATATATCAAGCTACCTACCAAGCTTTGATACTCTTTTATGTCTTCAATTTTCTCGCCTTCATAAACACTAAGTTTATGATTCATCTCCAAAGATGTACCTGCAGGTTTAGTGTTCTCCATTTTGAACTTGAGAAGAAGATCCTGAATGTATCTTCTTTGAGTCAAATACATTCCTTCATCTGTGTATATAACCTGCATACCTAGGAAATATGTGAGCTCACCTAGGTCACTGATTTTGAACTCCTCTTGCATGTGTCTCTTGATCCTTTGAATGCCATTTAGATCATCACCTGTCACAATAATATCATCTACATATACACATAGATAGATAACCTCATTGTGATCCCTTTTGATGAATAGAGAAGGATCTGAGCTGCTAGCTTTAAACCCTTGATCTTGAAGATATGTAACCAACCTGTAATTCCAAGCTCTTGGAGCTTGTTTCAATCCATACAATGCTTTCTTAAGTCTGCAAACATAAGATGGATGATTAGAGTTTTCGAAACATGGTGGTTGTGACATGTATACCTCTTCACTTATCCAACCATTTAAGAATGCATTTTTCACATCAAGTTGGAGGAGTCTCCAATTCCTTACAGCAGCTACACTTATCAATGTCCTGATTGTAGTCATCTTTGCAACTGGTGAGAATGTTTCCTCATAGTCTATACCATGAGTTTGTGAGCATCCTTTGGCAACTAACCTTGCCTTGTACCTGCAAACTGATCCATCTGAATTTCTTTTAACTTTATATACCCATCTGCAACCAATTACCTTTTGATTCGGCGACATTGGAACCAAATCCCAAGTGTCCATTTCCTTCAATGCATCTATCTCTTCGTTCATGGACTTTTCCCAATTAGGGTTTCCCTTTGCCTCTTCATAGGTTGAGGGTTCCTCTGAAATAGAGTCTTTTGCCAAGTAGATTGAATGCTTTGTAACAAATGTGGAATCATATCCATACCTTTCTGGTTGTTTCTTCTCTCTTGCTGATCTTCTAGGTGCTTGTTTGGAGCATTCTCCAACCTCTTGGATCTTTGCTTTGCCTCTTGACTTCCATAGCTTGTAATCCCTTTCTCTTTCATCTTGGTCATCATCTGTATCACTTCTTGGATCCTGGACCTGTGTATCATGCTTGCTTCCTAATTGATGAGAGTCATAATCAAGATCATATGGTAGTGTTACCTTTTGTTTGTCTTCATCATACCAAGACCTGTGTTCTTCAAACACAACATCTCTACTTGTAGTGAATTGCTTGGTTGAAGGATTGAAGAACCTGTAACCCATCTGAGTTGAATCATATCCAATAAACACTGCCTTTGTTGCCCTTTCATCTAGCTTACCTCTAATTTGTGATGGTACATGAACATAAGCTAAACAACCAAAAACCTTGCAATGTCCAAGACTAGGTTTTCTTCCATGCCATGCTTCATAAGGAGTCATACCTTGAAGTGATTTGGATGGTAGTCAATTGACAAGGTACACTACAGTTGAAATAACTTCTGCCCATAGATAATGTGGCAACTTCTTCTCTTCAAGCATTGTTCGGGCTGATCCAACCAATGTCTTGTTTCTCCTCTCTGCAATTCCATTTAGTTGAGGAGAGTACCTAGTAGTCACTTCCCTTTTGATACCTTTGTCCTACAAGAACTCATCAAACTCTTTGGAGAAGTATTCTCCCCCTCCATCAGATCTGAGCTTCTTTAGTGATCTACTTGTATGATTCTCCACATGTGCAAGATACTTCTTGAAGCAATCAAATACTTCATTCTTACTCTTGATAAAGTATAGAATAGTCCATCTACTATGGTCGTCAATAAATGAGACATAATACCTTGATCCTGCCAATGAAGGTTCTTGACTTGGTCCCCATACATTTGTATGTACTAAGTCCAATAAGTTTTTGTGGATGTAGCCTTTGTGGTTGAATGGTTGTCTTTGTGCCTTCCCAATCTGACATGCATCACACCTGTTGATCATGTGTTGCTTTGATATGTTCGGCAGTCCTAGAACACTTTGATCCCTGCATATATCCTTCAAGGTTCTTTCATTCACATGAGCAAGTCTCTTATGCCACACTTCAAGCTCACTTAGGGTTTGAGACCCAAAGTTGAATACAATTATGTTCCTGGTATCTCCTACTTCAAAAGTAAAGAGCTTACCATGCTTCTCACCTCGGGCTATCTTCTTGAAGCCTTGACATGGATCTTCCACAAAAGCTCCATGTTGGGTGAACCTAACTTGCAAGCCTTTTTCAACTATTTGGCCACACTTATTAGGTTTTTAGTGATAGTGGGTACATAGAGAACCTTACTCAGAATGTTTGTCCTGCCATTGGAAGCTTTGACATTACCAATCTTCTCCACATTGTGCTTTGTGTCATCCCTTGTTTGCACTTCATGTTTATGCTTTGGACTTTCCAAGTCAGATAGAAGACCAATGTTGCCTGCAACATGATTCGAACATCCTGAATCTATGTAGAACAAATGATCATCTTCTTTACCTTCTTTGTGGCTTAGATTCATGAGAAGTAATGAGTCTTCATGTGGTTGATCTTCTGAATAATTTTTGTAGTCTCTTCTATTATAGCTTCTATTGTTATTGTTGAAGTTGTGTCCACCTCTGCCTCTATTGCTGCCATATCCACCTCTTCCACTTCCTTTCTGGGTCTTTCCATTGAACCAACAATTCTGAGTGGTGTGGTTGGTCTTATCGCATATGGCACAAGGTTGAACATTTTGACCTTTGGCTTTGTCTTGCTTTGGTCCCTTCTTCTTCCCTTTCCACTTGCTCTTGCTTGCGAAGTTGGCTTGGGAAGTCTCTTCTTCATCTTCTTCCTTCTTCTTGCCTTTCTGCTTCTTATCCTTCTTATCTGCATATAGAGCACTAGTTGAACTACCATGATAAGAGTTACCTTCCTTTATGCTATTGTTGGCTTCTTGATTAAAGAGTTGTCCAAGAAAGATGTTGAAGTCTAGAGTCTGCACATCCATGATGAGATCGTAAGCCATCATGAAGGATTGCCATTGCTTATCACTTCGAATGCCGTTGAGAATTTGCCTCATGATGACCTCTTCTTCAATCAGCTCTCCAATGGATGCTAACTGATCCGCAATCTCTTTGACCTTGGTAACAAACTCTGTGATGGTTTGTTTAGGTGTCTTCTTCATTTGGTTGAACTCGTTCCAAAGATGATTCTTTCTTGCTTTGGTACTAGCAGAAAAGAAAGTCTCCAGGGCATCCCAAGTCTCTTGAGATGTCTTGCATCCTCTAATATGTGGTAATAGAAAGTCAGAGATAGAGTTTAGTATGTACGACCTTGCTTGAGCATCCCTTGCGCACCAAAGTGTGAGCTTATCTGTCTCCTCTTATGTAGGTCCTCCTTTGGATCTTGGAATAGGCATAGCTTCATCACCTGCTACAATTCCATAAAGATTTCTACCTTGCAAATAGGCCTCCATTCTGATTCGCCAAGCTGCGTAGTTGTGTCGATCAAGCTTCTCGATCATCGAAGCGATGAAGTTTGGTCAAGCCAACCGGCACAAGACCAGCCCTTGAGCTTATGGAGACTCAAATAGACCTTATAGGAATGCTATAAGTGCAAAGAAACACACTATGTACTTTGGAGCATCAAGGAGAATGAGTCGATACAAAACAGATAGGTTCGCGGGTCGAATAGCTCAAAAAACTTACTATCTATGGAAGAGACAATGAACTTCAAATGCCCATAGCGACCAGCGTGATTACAATTAAACAAAATCCTTTTATGGGAGTGATACACATAGGGTTGAGAGAATGGAATGCACAAAATTATAAGGAATAAGCAAAATATGCTATAGGAATGAATGCGACATTCACCGGTGGTACTTCCTATTTTTCAGGAATACGTAGAGATTGACCCCGAGGCAGAAAAAACTGATATTTCTCCAAATCTGCTAAACCAATGCTTTGAAAATTTACAAGCATAAAATAGACACTAATACCTTTCCAATGAGTCCTCTTGCTTTCAATTTGGAGCTCTGAGGAGAGAGCAGCAGCCTCTGCAAGATTACTGTTGGCGAAGAAGATGATGCAGAAAATTGAAGGAGCAAGACAATGATGGTCACAAGTGTATGTATATTGCTTCCATGTATTTTACAAGTGATTCCAAGTCTTTATATAGACTCTAAGAGTGTTCCACGAGTTTTACAAGTTGAATTTGAATTCAAATGAAGGTGGGAATGGTTGTTGGAGGGAATCAATTCACTTTCCTACAATCTAGGAAAAGTGAAGATCTTGATTGATCTACTTTTACGTGATTTGATTTGCTTGATTGAATGCAACTTCAACCACCACAAATTCGTGGGATTTGGGCTCTATATTTGTACTTTACATGTGTAAAGCTCAAGGCTTTTACAACGGTAAATGAGCCATCAAAATATTCTCAAAAAATACAATAAATGAGCATATGAAAAAGAACTCTCCAACGGATATTCTTTCGACGCGATAGCCTTTGATGTAGATCAAATCCACCTCAAGCATAGTGTAAGCTTGATGTTCCAACACTTATGAGTGTAGCATCTTCCAAAAATTGGAATATCTATCAAATGGATGTTAAAAATGTTTTTCTAAATGGTTGGATTTTAGAGGACGTATACATGACTCAACGTCTTGGGTCTGAAGATAATCATATCTAGAACATGGATGCAATTAAGGAAAGCTTTGTGTGGCTTGGTGCAAGCTCCTAGAGCTTGGAATCACATATTAGTCACTTATTTGTAGGATAAAGGATTTATGGTAAGCAAGGTAGATCCTTCCCTCTTCATAAAGAGGAATTACTCAAAGGTTATATACCTTTGTGTATATGTGGATGATATAATCATTATAGGTAATGATGCAGATGGATCAACATGATCAAATCTCAGATGAAAGAAGAGTTCAAGATTAGTGATCTTGGCTCACTCACTTACTTCCTAGGTTTAGAAGTGGTATATATAGAAAGAGGTATGTTCCTAGCTCAGAGAAAGTACATTGAAGATATTCTTTCCAAATTCAAACTAGAAAATACATAGGTTGCAGGTACACCCATGGAGGTAAATCATAAGCTAAGTGCTCATGAAGGTTAGTTAATTGAAGATGTGACTAGTTACCAAAGCTTAGTTGGAAGCTTGAACTATGTTACTCTAAATAGATAGATATATGCTATTGAGTTAGTGTGCTAAGTCAATTCATGCACACTCCAAGGAAGCCTCACATGGTAGCAACCAATAGAATCCTAAAGTATTTGAAGGGCATAATTAATGAAGGGCTATATTACCTTTATACATCTGATATAGATACCACATTATTTTTTGATGTAGATTGGGAAGGTTCCAAAGATAATAGGAGGAGCACATTAGGATATCTCACATTTGCAGGCACAAAATTGATATCATGTTCTTCAAAAAAGCAACCTACAATTGCTCTCTCATCAACTGAAGTTGAATATAGAGGACTAGCAAATGCTACTCAAAATGCTATGTGGATAAAGACCCTATATTCAGATTTAGAGTTGAATATTTCTACTTCACACATGTTTAGAGACAACTTTAGTTCATTGCATCTTGTAGCTAACCCTATCTATCATGCCAAGACCAAACACATTGAAGTTAACTACCATTATCTCAGAGAAAATATCATGAGTAAGGAGATACAACTCTCATATGTATCCACCCATCAACAATGTGTAGATATGTTGACAAAGGCATTGGATGGAAGAAAATTGAATAAGTTCAAATCAATAATTTCTTTGTAGGAAATCATGAAGGAATAAAGACTCAAGCATCTTAGGCTTGAGAGGCATCTTTTGGGACATTTAGAAAGCCTAAATCCTTGGCTAAATATTCAGGACTACTTATCAATTCTATGGAGGACCACATATGAACACATTCTTATCAATATAGGTGTATTTACCTTTGGATAAATGTAAAAGCTAAATGTAAAAGCTGCTGAATATGGAATCTCTTGAAGTTATGGAGCTAAACCCACAACTCATGTGGTAGAAGGAATCAATTCAAATCACCCCTAACATGTACGGACACTTGTAGATGAGGGAGATTCAAAATTCAAACTCACTAGTTGAGCATAAAAAGAGAAGCTTTTAGTCATGGGTTAGAGTGAGTCATTTAGTGAGCTATTGAGCTACACCATTGAGCATACCTTGAGCTCAACATATGTATGTGTAGTCCACTACACTTCCGTTGTATTATATGTTCATTAGTTAGCATACATAATTTGATACATTTCTTCAAGTTCATTTCTATCTATTGCTTTCTTTTGCATCTTCATCATTTCAGTGACTTTGGAGAAGTGATTTCTCTACGTGTACTCAAGTGTTTGATTCACTTTAACTTGTTATAGTTAGAATGATGTGTCTACTATCTTTATATCAAATTTCATTATTTTTGGTTTGGCCAATCTTGAGATATGAAGTGATGAAGTCCACTATGTCTGCACATCATCTTGCTCCTTAAATGTTGGGATGACCCCCATGAGTTGCTAAACTCATTTCTCAGTGTATAGTGCCCATAAATTCATGAAATAACTTGCTATAGTTAGCTATACACTTGAATTAGATTTGTGCAAAAGCTCTCTTGCCAATTCATACCATGTTGTGAGTTGTGAGCAAGATACTGAGCACTTGCATTCCCAAAATAGAAAGTTTTGTCTCATTTCTTGCAATTGCAAGTTATCGTTTTCGGTGCAAACTTTTGGCGATGATGTTCCAAAGTAGCTAGTGGTTGTAAATGCATACTTTGAAGTCAAAGAAGACTACTAAGCATCCTTGGAGTCAACTTGGCAGTTGTAGAGCAAGTTTTCTGTAACACTAGCTCATCTCTGGAGCATACCAAACCATCTCCTAACATAATGCATTTCAAGTGCCTTAATTATCATGTAGTTTGATGTTAGTTGGTCAAATTGATGATCTTGGTTACAAAGTTTCTTTCCATGCTCATGATTTTTTCATATCAAAGGGAAATATGTTTATTGCAAAAGGAATTAAAGTTGGCTCACTTTATCCATTATTTGTATTACAAAAACACACTTGTTAGATTTCACTAAAAAACCTATGGAGGTATATATCATGGACTTTTGGGCCACATATCTCATAGTGTAATGGAAAATATTTCTCATTCCCGCTACTTACTTATGATATCTTTCTCTGATTCTTGAATTTGTTAGCATTATCAATATGGAAAGCAAACAAGGAATGTACATAAAATGCAAATTGACTCTTCAATTCAGTCTTTAGATCTTGTTCATAAAGATGTGTGTGGTCCAATGACCACAAGGTCATTACGTGGTTCTCTTTAGTTTTTCACTTTCATAGATTTTGAGCAATATATCTTCGATGTGTGCAACAAAAGCATAATGAGCCCAAGTAGGTCTCCTAGCCTACTCCCTAAAATTGTCTGACATGAATCAATCAATTTGATCATCTTGCTGAAATACAATGGTTCCAAGGTTTTGCTCAAACCTATTAGAACCTGGTAAAAGTTTCAAATGATCCAACAATCACTTAGTTTGAATGATTATAGGTCAAGAAACTCTATGTTCGATGATAGACTATGTGTTTGTCCACTTGTGTAAAAGTTTATGTCACAGAGATTCAAAAAGAACTCACATTATCCATGTTATTAGATGGAGATCTTTGGTATGCATAAATATGAGAGATAAGATTTCATTTAACTATAATATCTCTACAAGATCATGTATACATAGAGAGAAACATCTATTACAAGATGACTATGTTTGACACAATACAATAGAGAGAGGGGGTCTAATGCATGAAGCTTATGAAAATCTTGTCTATAGAGATAAGAAGGTGTTGTTATTGCTTGGTGATGCTTATCTAATCCATATGCACTTGCAAGGTCCTTCATTTCAAAGTTGAAGAAATGCATTTTTCTTGGATATGGTCAAGACAGTCAATTTGGATATCACTTATGGGATCCTGAAACATGATTTGTGATCATCAATAGTGATGTCATTTTTTATGATTTTAAGATGCATAAAGAACCCATTAAGGAGGTTTAAGTGAGAAGAGTGGTGTTTTAAGATAGTAATCATCTACTTATCATGCATAAGAATGCTACACATAGGGATGTTTGAGAGAATGTCCAATCAAATCTATCTATAAATATCCTTATTCAACAACCATTGAGACTTTCTGCATGTGTCTTACATCCACCTGATAGATATGTTCTAGGTTTGAATTTTGTTTTGTTGGCAGATGTTGGTGAGCTTTCTTGATATAAAGAGGTTATGCAGACAAAGGATCATGTCAAGTTGGATTTTTCCATGAAGAGCGAGTTGGATTTTGTTAAGAGGAATGGCACTTGGGATTTCACACCTTTGAAAAAGCGAAAGAAAGATTTACCATGTAATGGGTATATAAGTTGAAAGTCACATTGGATAGTGCTTTCCACAGTATAAATTCGTCTTGTTGCAAAGGGTTTTAAGGAACAACATGATGTTGATTTTGAGGAAATCTTCTCTCCAATAGTCAAGATGACTACACTGTGCATGTTTCTTGGATTTATTGCAATGGAGGAATTAGAGCTAGCCCACATGGATGTGAAAAGTCTTCTTTTACATAGAGATCTTACATATGAGATCTATATGGAACAACCAAAGGGTTATGAAATTCTTGGCAGAGAGGGTCTAGTTTGTAAGCTAAAGACGCTATTTTCAAAGCAATGAGGATCATTGTCTCTTCACTAAGAGATGGTTAGATGGAAGCTTGATATGCTTAATAATTTATGTCAATGATAAGTTGATTGCTACGAAGTCCTTTGATGACTTGTCATTACGCAAGGAGAAGTTGAGTGAGACACTTGATACAAATGATTTGAGGGATGCCAACATATTCTTTGCATGCTCAATGCTCATGCTAGGAGTTAAAGATGCATGTATTTTTCTCAAATTGAGTACATATCCAAAGTACTTCACATGCTCAATATGCAGGATGGAAAGGCATTGAGTACACATTTATCTACATATTTGAAGTCAAGCAAGGATGATTGCCCCAAATGAGATGAGGAAACATTAGGGGAAAAAATGAGCCCTGAATGGACCTTTTAGATTAAGAGGTGATTAGTGATGGACCAATGAGAAGGGTGTTCTCCACAATCTAGAGCCTCAATTAAGTAGGTCACGCCTAGGTTTCCCTTGGTTTGGGCTCGTCAAATCAACCAAAATGTGGTGACAAAAATGGTATTTCCTCCCTTAGTGGTTTCATGGACCACAAAAGTCAAACCCGTCTGTCCAAATTTGATTTGGCCCATTCAATATAGAGGATATCCAATGTTTGATCTTGAAAGAAAGAGAGAAATGCGCATTTAATCTTTCATTGGATGGCGCTATCAATCCAAAGCTTCTGATTTTCCTTGTAGAGGATTGAGAGTAATTGAAAGGATCCATTAGATCAACAAAACATCCAACAACTCCTATTAACTCCAAGCCACACGATAGTGTGTTTCAATTTCACCCATCAAATTAGAAAGCATTTGACTCACGATGTTCATTTGGGTCCCACATCAGGTACTCTCTCTCTTTCTTTTTCCCATCTTCCATGAGTGATGTGACTCCTACTTTGTCTTTTTCTACTAGATACCCGAACATGAATCGTAGCCATCTATGAGAAAACTCCCAGGACCCTCCATGCCCATGAGTTCGTACTCTCTCTCTTCCTTTCTCCCATCACTTACAAGTACAAATGATGTGACTATTCTATTTTTTCTTTCTTTTTGCTAGACATAAAATCTTCAATTGTGTACATTCATGGAGAGCATCTAACGACTCTCAATAACCATGAACCCAAGAACATTGAGAAGTCTATTTTGTCTTTTTTTTTTATAGAAATGCCTTTTTTAATCCCATTCGTTCATGAAAAACATCCAAAGACTCTCAATACCTACGAATCAATCCCAACTGATCACTCAACTATAACTCTTATAGAAATAATATTTTTATATTAAAAACCACTCGCAGTTTTACTTTCTTCATGAATCCTAAACATGATTGATTTTAATTCCTAAAAATTAGAGATCCTTACAAGGTCCATGTAGGGTTTGACGTTTCCCCTAATGAGGGAAATTCATGAAGAAAATTCATTATTAATTTGTTGATGGTAGTCTCATATATGCTATGGTACCTACGAGACCAAACATTACATTTGCAATGGGATTTGTGAGTAGATATATATCTAACCCTAGAAAGAAGCATTGGGAATTAGTTAAGATGACTTTGAGTACAAGCCATCCCTCTGCCATGCTACCCTCTCGACGTGCTCTCTGTCGAACAAACCCTTTTAATGTCTTCATAAAGCGCTCTAAGAAGAACATCCATCGACTATGGACAGGATCCAAAGAAGCCATCTGCTACAATATGGACATTTTAGAACATTTTAGAACATTTGTTTTTTTTATTAAACCTAAAATTCTAACTCTTAAAGACCTAAATACTTAAATACCTAAAAAAACTTAAAACCCTAGTTTTAAAACCCTAATCTATATAGCTATCCTATTTTATCTATATATTCGGATTTTTTCTTGATTGATCCTATTTTATATATATATTTATTTATTTATTCAGATTTTTTTCCTCTTAATTAAGTTATATGTATGCCTAAACCCTAAAACCCTAATTTTAAAGATCTAGACCTAAATTATGTATATTTCTATACACATGTGTATATACATGTATATATGTATTATATGTGTATGTGTATGTGTGTATATATGTTATGTACGTGTTAAAACCCTAAAATCCTAATCCAAATGACCTAGAACTAAAACATGTATATATATGTATGCATGTGTATATATATGTGTATATGTATATATATGTGAATATAGATAGGTATATACGTATGTGTGTTTGTGTATTGTATATATATTCACTCTATTTAAAATGATTAAATTAAAACCTATTTTTATATATTTAATCATATATATTTCATTTATTTATTTAAAATACTAGTTTTTATCATATTTTATTATCTATATAATTATCCTACCTTATATTTATTTATTTATTTATATATTCAGATTTTTTCTTTACTTAATTATTTTTAATTATATATATTTAATTAAATAATTTAAAACACTATATTTATTTATGTATATAATTATCTTATTTTATATATATATATTTATTTATATATTCAGATTTTTTTTCTTACGTAATCCTATTTTTATATACTTAATTATAAATATTTAATTAAATTATTTAAAACACTAGTTCTTTTTATATTTATTTATGTATATAATTATCTTATTTTATATATATATTTATTTATATATTCAGAGATTTTTTTTCCTTACGTAATCCTATTTTTATATATTTAATTTTATATATTTAATTATATATATTTAATTAAAACCCTAATCTTAAAATTCTAGATCTGAAATGCTAAACCCTAAAACCCTAATCTTAAATATGTAGACCTAAAATATGTATATTTCTGTATACATGTGTATATACATGTATATATGTATTACATGTGCATGTGTATTTGTGCATATATCTTATGTAGGTGTTATAACCCTAAAACCCTAATCTTAAAGATTTAAATCTAAAATATGTATATTTTTGTATGCATGTGTATCTACATGTATGTGTGTATTATATGTATATGTGTGTTTATGTATATATCTTATCTACGTATTAAAATCCTAAAACCCTAATCAGAAAGACTTAGACTTAAATCTGAAATACTAAACCCTAAAACCCTAATCTTAAATATGTAGACCTAAAATATGTATATTTCTATATACATGTGTATATACATGTATATATGTATTACATGTGCATGTGTATGTGTGCATATATCTTATGTAGGTGTTATAACCCTAAAACCCTAATCTTAAAGATTTAAATCTAAAATATGTATATTTTTGTATGCATGTGTATCTACATGTATGTATGTATTATATGTATATGTGTGTTTGTGTATATATGTTATCTACATATTAAAATCCTAAAACCCTAATCAGAAAGACTTAGACTTCAATCTGAAATACTAAACCCTAAAACCCTAATCTTAAATATCTAGACCTAAAATATGTATATTTATGTATACATGTGTATATACATGTATATATGTATTATATGTGCATGTGTATGTGTGTATATATGTTATGTAGGTGTTATAACCCTAAATTTAAAGATTTAAATCTAAAATATGTATATTTTTGTATGCATGTGTATCTACATGTATGTATGTATTATATGTATATATGTGCTTGTGTATATATGTTATCTACGTATTAAAATCCTAAAACCCTAATCAGAAAAACTTAGACTTAAATCTGAAATACTAAACCCTAAAACCCTAATCTTAAATATCTAGACCTAAAATATGTATATTTATGTATACATGTGTATATACATATATATATATGTATTACATGTGTATGTGTATGTGTGCATATATGTTATGTAGGTGTTATAACCCTAAAACCCTAATCTTAAAGATTTATATCTAAAATATGTATATTTTTGTATGGATGTGTATCTACGTGTATGTATGTATTATATGTATATGTGTGTTTGTGTATATATGTTATCTACGTATTAAAATCCTAAAACCCTAATCAGAAAGACTTAGACTTAAATCTGAAATACTAAACCCTAAAACCCTAATCTTAAATATCTAGACCTAAAATATGTATATTTATGTATACATGTGTATATACATGTATATATGTATTATATGTGCATGTGTATGTGTGCATATATGTTATGTAGGTGTTAAAACCCTAAAACCCTAATCTTAAATATTTAACCCTAAAACCCTAATCCTATTTTTATATATTTGATGTAAAAAAAAACTTCAAAATAAAAATAGGATTATATGTGTGTATGTATGCATGTGTGTATATATGTGTGTGTATGTATGCATGTGTACATGTGTGTGTGTATGTATACATGTGTATACATGTGTGTGTATGTGTATGTGTGTGTATGTGTATGTGTGTGTATGTAGGCATGCATGTGTGTGCATGTGTGTGTACGTGTGTGTATGTGTGTGTATGTGTATGCATGTGTATACATGTGTGTGTATGTATACATGCATGTGTGTATATGTGTGTATGTATGCATGTGTGTATGCATGCATGCCGGTATATGTGTGTGTATGTATGCATGCATGTGTGTATATATGCGTGTGTGTATGTATGTGTGTATATGTGTGTGTGTGTATGTGTATGTATGCATATATGTATATATGTGTGTGTATGTATGTGTGTGTGCATGTGTGTGTATGCATGTGTGTGTATGTATGCATGTGTGTAAATTTAAGTGTGTGTGTATGCATGCATATGTGTATATGTGTGTGTGTATGTAAGCATGCATGTGTGTATAGGTGTGTGTATGTAAGCATGCATGTGTGTACATGTATGTGTGTATGTATGCATGTGTAAATTAATGTGTATCTTCCTTTCTCTTCTCTCTCTCTTTCTTTCTCTCTCTCTCTCTCTCTCTCTCTCTCTCTCTCTCTTTCTCTCTCTCTCTCTCTCTCTCTCTCTCTCTCTCTCTTCTTCTCTCTCTATCAATAGCGAATAAAAGAATCACTTACAAGTATGTTCCTCTTTGAATCGTTGTCATCAAAGCATAATGTAGGTCGTCTCTCGTCCAAATCCAAACAATCGACGCCAAAGAACTTCTACAAAATCAACGAAAAGAGAAATTAGAAACCCTAAAGCATAGAGAAACACAAATGCTAACAGTACGCGCAGCACTTACCAAGATGTGAGAGCTAAGCTGAGAGAGAGTGTGTGTGTGTAGAGAGAGAGATCCGTGTGTGTGTGTGTGTGCACAAGACAATGCAGGTTCGCGTGCGCAAGTTCGACAGTAGACCGACATTACTTAAACACGCACAAAAATGTGAAGTTTTGCTCTCGGGTTCGCAGTATGTTTAAAACTCGCCGCCGGTATAGGCGCCGGTATGGACGTCGGTATAAGTGTCGGTAGTTCTCAGTAAATTACCGACGCTTATACCGACGCTCATACCGACACCTATACCGACGCTCATACTGATGCCTATACCGGCGACTGCGGGCCACACCGAGGATCCGTTTAAAACGGTCATACCGACAGTCACTTGACCGTCGGTATCTCTAAGTGACATTTTCCAAGGCCCATACCGACACCGACTGTGACCGTCAGTATATGCAACATCGGTATGCCCCTCATATGTTGTAGTGAATTAATTATCAATGGCAAAGCAAATGCCTCAACATTTAAGGAGTTAGTCTCCGTCTTGATGCAAGAAGGTTAGTCTAGACAAAAGAGTTCAATTATGCATCTTGCAGATCAAGCTTTCTTAGCAAGTCAAAAGGGAAAAGGTAAATGAAGTTCATCTACTAGTCACAAATCTACTAATGTTGCATAGTCAAAGAAGGAAGACAAAGATGACAAGAAAAAAATAAAAGAAGAAACAATTTTGCAAATAATGTAACACAAATGATCATGTCATTTACTGTTTTCCTAAAATGGCTACAAAAGAGGCAAAGAAGAAAGCAACTAGAATGTTTTTTTTTGGAGAGGCCTCTACACCTAAAACAATTTTTTCTAGTCTTTTTCCAATGAGGAAGTTTGATCAAAGCCTAATATCCCTAGCTTGAATTGATTGAAAAAATGATTGTACAAGTGAATGGGCATAGTACCCATGGGACCCCTCATATCCCACAAAGGAGGGGCTAAAGAAAACCAAGTGCAAAAGAACACCATTAGGTTTTGCTTAAGAAAAGACCAAAACCTTTAGGTGAAGGGAAGACCATTATGCTCTTGTCTTGCTTAAGCTAGGGTGTTTAGTTTTTGGTTCTTATTCTTAAGGAAAGGAAACGAATAGGTTGGCAATGGAGTTGAACTGTCGTTCTAGGATTTGCAGTCCAATGCATTGCGATTATGTTACCTAGTTAGCTTTTTGTGTTGGTTTGGAGTGGCTAAAAAATTATCTAAATTTCAATAAGAGTAAATATTTTCAACAAAATAGTAATTAGACATTGAGGGCTTAGGCTTAGGTGAAAATAAACCACTTCGATGCTTCTAACTTGTTGAACAATGTGCCTCAGGTTCATCTTGATTGACTTGTAAGAGTAGTTGTTGACATGACTTGTTTATGCCTGTTGAAGACCCTTTTGATGTTGATTCATGGACATCTATACAAGACATACAAAATAATTAATATGTGAATAAAAAGAACCAGTGAAAATATGCCAGTTCTTCACTCATGTAAATGAACTATTTCTTAGTGATGTCAATGACTTTTCTTGAGCCTTATTTTAGTTACGATCGATCAATCTTATGGTCCCTCACCGCCGATTCAAAACTGCTCATGACAGCTCCCTGTCAGAAAGCTCCTCGCATTCATTAGGTAGGGTGGAATGCAATGAGCATAAGACTACCATAAGCCCTCTTTTGACTGTGATAATACCCATACAATAAAAATTGTCATAGGTTCTTCGAGCTATTTGCTCATGCCTCGGATGATGTGGAATGATGCGATTGATTCACTTTGACTCATAATGTAATTAATGTCCACCCAAAGGGGACTAACACAAAGCACATCTATGCCATGGATGGTTGGGGTTATACTTTCTTGTCGCTCCCTATCGATTGACTAGACCATGATTGCCTAGTTTTTTCATAGCTTGATAATGCCTACTCTTAGAATCCACTAGGGGACAGATCGTAGGACTATCCACATATCTAAGAACACCTCCTCACTGCTAACTAGATCTTCCAAAAACAACATGTCTATATTATTACGTTTATTTAATGGTTTTATTTAGCGCATAATACCTTACAGAGCACTTAGTTTAGGTAATGGTAAACATTTTCTTTAGCTCGATAGATTTTCATGCTATGCTAATACCACAACAATTTTCATCATTCGCTAATACTATCTACTTATGCTTTTTGTAAGTATTAGGTCCTCAAACTTTTAAGCGTTTATACTAAACATTTAAGCTAATATAGGAACCAATAAATAAGTGTGCTCGCATAATGCCTAAAATTAATGTTTTTGCTTAATCATGTTGTAAACAGTTAGCTAATATGTTTACCTAACAATTAAGCAAAAACAAAAAATAACATGTAAACTATCTCTCCATAAGTAAATGGTAAATGAAGCCAAGTTTGGTTTAGCTCTGATGAACCTAAGTTTATCTTAATCGTTGCGATGAACCTAGGTTTAGCTTAGCTACGATTCATGAACCTGCAAAAAGGCTTAGCTTCGATGAACCCAAGTTTAGCTTAGGTGCTAAAATTTTGATGAGCCCGTCGTTTATTTTCCCACCCCATCCCTCCTTCACCTAAAGGTTGGCTCTCTTGAGTGAGACTTTAGAGGTGTGCAAGGTCCTCTCGTTTTAGTATTCCATACTTTCTTGAACCGGACCATAAGGCTTCCACTCTATACGAAAAGCTACTCAAGGAACATGAAAGGGCACACAACCCCTTTCCCTTGATCTCTATCCCATGGATGCTAGGGTCTCTCCCGCCTTCCCATTGCGATGCTTCTTTTGCATGGGTTCTTTTGTGGTTTTACACCATTGGGTTCAACTTAGGCTTAGCCTTTGAGGATGGAGCACCTTAGCTCGACACTCATCTAGACCATACTATTTCACTCCCACATTACCGGCCTCCCATTTTGAAGACAAAAAGGGGATGGATATTGTCATCGCTCGCACCCTTGCTTGAGATTGAAACCCACTTTCTTTGTTTGTTGATGGGTTTTGAATCCCTTTCATGCCCAACCTCATGCCTTTAGATGCCATTCTCCTAGCACGCGGGCACATTGTTATCCCATTCTCAAGGGAGAAGGACCTTCACCTTCATGGAAGCTTAGTTTGCTCACTTTGCCATTTCAACCTCAAATGAATGCAATGCGAAGTGAGTGCACAGATGCAACTTGATGTCTTAACTTGTGAACACATCGTGATACCAGCTTAGATGTCTTAACTTGTGAATAGTTCACGCTGCCAACTTAGAAAGAGTTATCCAACAGGCATGGTTTAGCGGTTGTGCCTTGTACTCCTAGGCAGATGACCAAGGTTCAAGTCTCACCCAAGGTTGGATGCCTCAGAGGTCCCCAAGATGGGTGCCTCTACCTTACGAGGTCAGTGTGTGTCTTTCCAAATTCATTGTACTCTCAAAAAAAAAATAGAAAGAGTTATATAAAAAAACAAATGGAGCATTCATTTGAATTCATATTTAGCCATTGACTTTCATGGGTTTAATCTCATATGATCTTATTAGAGACCTTAACAACCTTCTACAATGACATATGACTAAATCTGACATAGAATTACCCTTTATTCATGACCCTTCCACACATAGAACTTCCTGTTTGTCCATGGCTCTTCCATCTTCCCTTTTTATATCTCTAAACTTTTGTACATTTTGGATATAGGGCTTGAAGTAAATCCCTTTTTTCGATACAGGGCTTGAAGTAAATCCCTTTTTTGGCCTTTGAATGAAGAAAAACTCATATTAGTGATTGTTTCTGCTTTGAAGAAAGCTCGAGTTAGTAGTGAGAACTAACAGTTAAGCTTGTTGTGTGACATGGTACGATTCAAATGGCTTCGGCTTCGTTTTCTTCGAGGCTTCACTGATGCTCTTACACACCTTGCATCTCATTTGTATGACATGATAAGGAGGGAGAGTTAGCAGTGAGAAGCACTCAATCCATAGAGATTGGGGAACACTCAATCCTGAAAGATTGGGGAATGGGAGAGAATAAGGTAAGAAGGTGCTTTGCATAGTTTATGTGTTATAAATGTATTAGCATCTACTAAAGTAAATGGTACATTATTCCCCATCACCTTAGTTCAATCAATGAAAGAAACTTTTCCTGAGGTTTAGAAAGTTATGAATGAATACGAGTGAATTGAAATATGGGCTTCTTTTCTGAGAAAGAAGAGTTTCCTAGCCGATTCCCTATTCTATGGTGATGTTATTCCTAAAGAAATGTGGAGCCATATCCCGAACCTAAAGTGATAGCAAATGAAATGTAGATCCATATCCCCAATCTAAAGCAATAGTGTGATTAGAGGTAGCCCTGGCTTTACACATGCGTTCATCCATCCTGTAAAGGAAAGAGAAACCAAAAATACAATGAAAATGCTACTAACTCTTAGAGGGAACCCCCTCTAACTAAGAGCATGTACCACCTGCGGGCAAGGGGGATGCTAGTATTCCCCTTTTCATAAGGGAATCTTGCTACTTTTCCTCTCTTTGATCCCAAAAGGCTTGGCTTCATTTGATTCATCCTTTGCCTTGAAGGAAATAGTCCAGACAAAGAAATCACCTTGGGGCTAAGAAGAAATGGATGGAATCAATGAAGTACAAATGTATATGACTATTGTGAAAGTAAGAGTCAAAGAAGAAAAAGTTTACAATAATTTTTATACACCCATAACCCTATACTATGTGTAATTATACTCACATGAATTTAAGTGACTATTATGAGAGTAAGAGACAAAGAATGAGACAATCACATTAATTCCTATAAATTCTCTTATTGAGAGAGTAGGAATCGAGGCAGTGATTCAAATAATTTTAATAAATCTATTGCTCATAGTCCTACAGTACTGTTGAGAGTCAGAATCATGGTAGTGGTTTATCTTAAATTTGATTAATCAAAGTATACAAGTAGGAAACGTTTTTGCAAGTCGAACATGTTTACTTATGATGATTAAAAAACATAAAAACCAATCACATTAATACAAATCATAGATATCTAAGAGATACATATGTGAATCATAATGTATGTATGAAACACAATAAAACATAAAAATAAAATACGAAATAAATGAAAACATCATTACTTGAATGATATGGCGATCAGGAAGGGAGCTCTATGAATGCTATAGAAGTAGTAGAGCTCTATCAAGTTGCTAGAAAGCACATGTGCAATGAGCTTTTTGATCAAATGATTTTATTTATTTATTTTGCTTAAAAAATGCTTTTCGACTGAAAGCGCTTTCTCGAAAGCATTTCGATCGAAAGCGCTTTTAATAAAAAAAAAGATAACCGATTTTTTTTAGAATTATTTGGAAACCTCTGAATAAATCGAACATATTCGATATTTTTCTATTATTTCATCGAATAAATGCAATATAGGGCACCGTTGGCCTTGTCCTATGATGCTCGGCCAAAATTGTTGACCACTAGCAAGGGAACTGAACCCCCCATTATCTATTGACATTGGAACTAAATCTTCAACTTTAGTGAAAAAGGAGGAAGACAAGAATTGTACTAGGGAAAAGAATATGAGCCCCTCTTTTAACTTGGAAGTATATAAAATTTGGCAAAACCCCAAGAAATATCTCCTGAAAAGTATATAACATATGGTTAATATTCATTGTTTTCTTTATTAGAAATATAGAACTTTTGGGTCTTTAGGATAGACCTCTACAAGCTCAATCTTTCCATTTTATGCACCTCTTCACTAGAAAGATGGAGCCTAACTTATGGTTATGTGAGAAAATGGAGCATGTATGGCTCCACTTTAATCCCATATGTTTAGTCTTCAGAGGCTCATGTACCTCCCCTTACTCTTTAGGGGGTTTCTTCTTTCAGATTTTTTCTGTCATGAATAAATCCGAAAGAAAAACCCCATCCTCAACGAAAATTTACCATATTTGGTGATATTTAGTGACAAAGTATGAAGATATTTTATATGAATGGGCTAAATTTACCTATTTTTTTCCTTCGATTTTATAGTTTATGGGGCTAAATTTTGATCCTCCATATTATTTAAAATAACTAATTTACTCCAAAGTTTTGTAAAAATAGCCATTGGACTACGCTTGTTCTACCCTGCGGTAGTTGTGAGTGTTGTTTAACTCAGTTATGTAAACCCTTATTCTTGTGGGATAAGGGGGGTCCCATGGATACTATGCTTTTCCTTGTACAATTGCAATTTCAAAGTTAAAGCCCGGGGGAGTAGGCCTCGACCAAACCTCCATTTAAAAAAAAAAAAATCTCACGTAACACTCTCCTTTGTAACACTCTCTAGATCCGCAAATTCTACACCCTACTTTGTAAGATTTGGGGGGTCCCAAGAGCACTAGTTCCATTCACTTGTAATTTTTTTTCTATAATTAAAATCGAAGAGAGCACTAGTTCTATTAACTTGTAAAAAAAAGGCGAGAGAGTATGCCAATGCTGAACTTCGTTTATTTAAAAAAAAAAAATCCCACGCAGCAATCGAACACGATAGAGTGATTCTCGAGGGATTTGTCCAAGGCGTCTATCGCGAATCGCGAGTCGCGACTGAACAATGCTTTTGCTGCCGGTGGGGGGACACGTAAGGCAAGGCGTTTGTCGTGACAGAGCGAAGCAGCAGCCTTGGAAGTTGGGAGCCGGACGCGACAAACTGAGAACCTCCACTACGGGCGATGGCACGCTAGACAGTAGGACCCTCAGGCTCGATGGACCATTGTTGAACCTCCACGATGGAGTAGGGGCGAAGGCGCCAGCCCTTGAAGCTCCTCCGAGACCACTGCACCTCCGTCAGATCCAGTCAAGCTTCTGGTCGATTAGAAGAAGAAGAAGAAACGGAAGTGATTACTGCTGCGTGTTCGCTGCTGTTGCACGGTTGATGCATATCCGTGGTCACCCGGAGTCCTAACGCCCGCCATGAAGAAGAAGAAGAAGACACGGAAGTGGTTAATGCTGCGTTACCGCTGCTGTTGCAGTACAGTTGATGCATCCGTCGTCCAATATGGTGCAAAGCTTTCAGGCGCTTAGTTCCTGAGGGTATTGTATTTATCATGAAAGAAGAGGAGGAAAAAAGCAGGCGCAATATCTCTCTTCAACATCGTTCCATACACACCCACCACTCTCTTTTTCTTTCTGAATAGCAGACTCTTCAGTTTGTTTGTTTGTTTTTTTAATGGAGGTTCGTCCGAGGCCTACTCCTCTAGTCTTTAACTTTGAAATTGCAATGTATAAAAAAGGGCATAGTATCTATGAGACAACCTTTATCCCACAAGAATAGGGGTTTACAAAGCTCGGTTAAATTGCGGTCACAACTACCGCGAGGCAGATTAAGCGGTGGCACAAGCACATGACACATTCCATGATTAACATGTCCCTTACATGTAGCCGGCGGGGGTTGAACCCTAGCGCCCGCCTCAAAAAGCGAGAGGCCCAACCACTTGGACAAGCGACCTGGGACTACTCTTCAGTTTGATAATGCAACTTAATCACATACACTTCAACTCTCTATTGTGCAACAGAGCAGTCATTCCGGTGAGAATTTTAATCCTGTTTTTGCGCCTGTAATATTGGTTTTGTTCACAAGGTAGAAAAGCATGGAATATTAACAGAAGATCGAAACTGAAATTACTTCACAAACTTTAGAGCCGAAGAGTTTATGTGAGCCATATAATATTGCTATGAAATTCCAGTTGTTCTGATGAAAACATTCAATGTGATTCTTTTTTTTTTCGGAGTGCAATGAATTGGAAATACACACTCACACGCCCAACCTCATAAGATAGAGGTATGTCTCCTAACTTTATGACTCCACCACGACCATCTTTTCAGCCATCCCCTACTGGCTCTAGTAGTAGACATGTGCGTTCAACATCTCAGCGCGATACAGGTTCTGGCCCGTCTCGTATGTCGAGGTCACGCTCTGCAGGATCAGGAGGTTCTGGGAGTGGATCTACAGGTAGGTCTGGAGGAGGCGGCTGTTATGGAGGCAGTACGACAGACGTTGTGTCGCCCGCTTCTACTCCTAGGACGAGTACTCAAATGTAGGTAGGCCACGCGGAACACCACATACACCTTGGGGTGCTCATGACCATGATGACTCCAAGGTGTACAACATCCAAGATGGAGCTCCGGTGATGGATGCGGCTGGCAAAGAAATGCATGCACATATACGACAACTTTGCTCCATATAGTTTGGACACTCTATCATGTTGAAATGGAGTGAACAAGATGCCGATCGGAAGAATTATATCACACAGACGATTTATCAAGAGTTCCGACCAGCCGATAGACAGCCTCTTGTCAGTTCAGAGTGGATTCTGCACACCGCACGTGAAGTTATGTCCCATCGATGATCCAAGGCTCGTGATGCTTTCAGAGCAGGCTTACCAAAGCCTGTATGGTTAGATGCTGAGGAGTGGGATATGATTCGTGATGAGCAGTAGCAGACTCCTGATCGATATCGTCAACAGCGAGATGCCGCAACAACACGTTTAGATACGGTTGGACAATCACATTTGGGCAGCAGCGGATAATACACGATGCGTCATGAGTTTGTAAGTACCATTTGATTTATTGAATTTGTTTTTGTAAAGTTTCTCATGTATGTTCCTCTAATGTTTTGTATATTTGTTGCAGGAGCTGGCAATGGGTCGTCCTCCAACACGAACGGAGGAGGCTTATGGATATCGTCATGGATTGACTGCACTATTGGAGGACTTGGAGGGACGCGATGTGGTCGTTTCATGGGAGCGTTTGCGATGAGGTGATTAATTTATAAACTTGGTTTTTACTTGTTGTTTGTAAATTTCATATGAATTATCTAATTTCATTAATGTTCTTTGTTGCAGGACTGTTGATATGGAATGCTCTTTGCATGTGTATGGCAGTGGCACACCCAAATTTTGTATTTGATTTTTATATGGCAATGGAATGCTTTGCCACATTTTGTAAAAGCATCATATATGACAGTGGTTTGCCACACTCTTGTACATGCTTCATTTATGAAATATATAACTCTTTTTGTACATGGTTCATGATTCATTCTGATTATCTCTTTTGTGTCCAACAATATTCTGTTTTATGAAATCATATTTCGGTTGACATTACAGTATACATCACATGTACTCAGTTTTTTTTTGGGCAGAGTGTATTGTCTTTTGCTAAGCAACATCATGGTAATGTTGCTGTAGCAAAAGACAACACACTCTGCCCAAAAGAAATTTTGCAGATATGATCGTCAATATAAGCGTCGGCGTACCCAGTAATGTCATCGGAATAAGCATCGGTACACCCAGCGGGCGCGGGTATACGCGATGGTGCACCCAGCAGAGGCGCTAGTATGGGCGTCGGTAATTCCGACGCATATACCGACGCTCATATCGATGCACATACCGACGCATATACCGACGCTTTAATACTGACGTGCATACCGACACGTACACCAACGTCGAGCCAAAAAAATGCGCGTTCATTTCCTTCGGTAAAAACTTCAGTATACGATCAATCTGTTGTAGTGAAAAAAAAAAACAAAACAAATATAAATTTAAAGCAAAGCTATGGAACTCAAGCTTACACTCAAGATCAGAATATCAACCCATCCACAAGCACTATAATGCAAGAAACAGATGAAGAAAGCATAGAAAAACGCTAACCTTAGGTGGATATGGAGTCAAGAAACCTGAAGAACACCATGGGAGCTCCACACGATGAACGAGATGATAGAAAAGTACTCAAGAAGATAGACGCACAAATTTTCATTCAAATGATTGAAGAGTCCTGACAAGGTTAGGTTTTTTCCCTTTATAGTCAAGGACTTGGCCATTTCACATGGATTTTGAACAAAGAACAAATAAAAATGATCCTAAGCCTTATTTAACCTCCGAAATGGATCCTAAAAAATCATAAAAAATATATAGAGAGTTGAAGAATCACTATTCAAACACAAGGACTCCTTGATCTTTACAAAAGTGGAGTGTACATAGATCTTTACATGGTTAAAAATATACATGAAATCACCAAGATTCAGGTGGATATCACTATTGCGTGGTTTCTTCCAAGTGATTTAACATGCAGTTCATAGCCAACTCGGAGAAAAATTGGTGGCCACTTTTACTTCTTCTAATGCACTGCTTGTCTTCAGGCCTTTACTTCATTGCTTTGATTGTTGCAACAATATCCCTCTTTGTATTACCATGAAATTGAAGATATAAAAGAAAAGCAGGTCAACGATCTAACCTTGTACAAAGTGTGACATGCACACGTATACCATGAATTCTCAATATTAGATACATGGGGAATACAATTGTCCTAGATTTAAGTAGAATTTTAAGTCTCAATCCCATAATTGGCACCTATTGACCGAGCTGAAGAAGGTAATTCTTCTCTAGAAAACTCTTCACCAAGGACATCTATACAAATGCTAGAACCGATAAGCTGCTCAATACTAACTGCCTCTTCTGAAAGAGATGCTACAGAGAGGAGAAGACTTTGGGCATCCATTTTACACATGCCAAAAGAATAAAAAGGTCTGGAAGTTGGTGCTAAGGATCCTTAAGCTATGTAAGAAGATCCCATGACAATAAGCAAACTTGAGCATGACAAGAAGCTATTGGATGGTCCTTTCGTATCCTATCATAGGTGAAGCATTGTGGAAGATATGGAAAGATAGATGCAAATAAGTAAAGTTTGCAAGATTTCCGAAGGATATTTTGATTAAGAAAACCTTCATCCTTGTAAAAGAATCAAGAGTTGTGAGTGTCCCACCTTTGCAAATTGAAAGTGTTAATTTCTAGTACAAATCAATATCGCTCTCTCATTACCAATTACCATGAAACTGAAGATATAATATATAAGTAGGTCAAATATCTAACCTTGTACAAACTCTGACATCCCCAGTTATACTATCAATGCTCAATACTAGATACCGAATTTTGAATGGATACATGAGGATTACAAATCTACGAATGAATAGATGAAATTTTGAGATCTATGAACGAATACATGAGGATTCTGGCCTTAGCCATTTGATGTTAAGACTTTATGTTGCAACCTTGATTAACTATGCGAATTGGCTAATATCTGAAATCGAGTTCATGCATAAGAAGTTTGGGTTTATATGGAATCAAAACAAGTACGGCCCAAATATGAATTGATTGCCTTGTTCTTTGTAGAAGCATGCAGATAATAGACATATGTGACCCACCATCTTCTATCTTTGGAGAAAAATCTAATTATGCTAGTTAGTACATGCAACCCGATAGGCAATTTTTTTTTTTCAAGATGGAAATTGGGCAATAACCTACTCTCCCAAATTTTAATTAATAAAGAAAACAGCTTTACAGCTGAACGAGGTTAGTACCCATGGAACCCTCTGAATCTCACAAAGCACGGGAAGATCAAACAAATTTAGAGAGCTCTACAAAGAAGGTAGATCACTCTCTCATCCCCTTCATATGGGGTCCACTTGCTTTTAATCTTATTATTCTCTAGGAGAAGTACTCTATGATGTTTGAAAGGCGAGGTTTCTTAGAATTGGAAATTCTTTTGCCTTATAAGAAAAGCAGCTGTTCTAACGACTATTCCTTAAGGGGACTTTCAAAATTGGCAACACAACTCTCGTTGCATATCTTTGAGAGGGTCTCACCTCGAATCTCATTCCACAAAGTTGAGGAACACACAATTGGCTATATTACATGAATAATCGGGTTCCTCATCTTATGCTTCTCTCTGCTTTTCAACAATTGCAGACTTTGGTTGATGTGTGCTTCACACTCCAGCACCAACGTGGACTAGCAACGTGTGACGCTTTTCCTCGTATTCGTGCATACATGGTGAAGCTACCTGATGAATCTGGGCTCTGTAGGCCAACCCTTCTATAGAAGCCGACGGCGGGATGGAGTCGGATCATCGTATCCATAATTTCTGAGAAGCGTGGTGGAGTAGCTTTCTTGTACTACTCGACGCCTGTGGAGACATGGTCAATGCTAAATCCTTTCTGAGAAGCGTGCTAAATCCTTTCTGAGAAGCGTGGTGGAGCTTTTTTCTATGCGACACAGCTTGATCGCAGGGTGGAGACGTGGTCGATGTCACGAATGCTTTCTGAGAAGCGTCGTGCAGCTTTCTTTTTTACGACGCATGGTCGCAAAGTGTAGACGTGGTCGGTACTAGGAATGCTTTGATGGCTGCTGCGTATTGAGCAGGCGAAAACCCTCACGAACAGCGCAAAGCTATTAGTGATAGAACAATCTGCGCTTATCAGTTTCCAATCAAACACTGCGTTTTATGCATTGACCTCGCTTTATTGGGTGGAGCATGGATTCGCGGGAACATGACGCCCTGCAGCGCAAGCAACGCCTTGCACTTCTAGAATGTATTTCCTCTGAACAGATGGTGGTAGTCAGCATGATCAGCAGCATAACTGTGATCTTCATACTCCATCATGTTATCTGCGCGCTCGCGTACAGGTCGAAGGGGCGAAAGGTTAATGATGTGAATGGACGTCCTCCTTGTCCCTGGAGGATTCCATTTCTCGGGAACCTGCATCACCTCTTTCTTCTCAAGCCTCTTCTCGAACATCAAGCCCTCGCCCATCTGGCGAGGCAGTATGGGCCGATCATGCGCTTTTACTTAGGATCCCGTCCCGCGCTCTTCGTCTCGAATTACGCCGCGGCTCAGTCATTCTTTCAAGCGAACGAAAGACACTTTGCCTCTCGTCCCTACTTCAAGTTCTACGACTGGCTTCTTTACGGCCACCACAATGGTGTGGCGTTCAGCTCGTACAGTCCTAGATGGAAGAAAATGCGTCGCTTCTGTATCTTACAGCTCTTTACACCTCAGAGAATAATGAGTTCCAGCAAGATCCTCGAGGAGGAAGTAGCGCTAGTTGTGAATGATGTGTGTCGTCTGTGCAAATCTAGCGAAGATGGTTCTGTGAGCGTGAATGTCGCGCACCTTGCCCATCTTGTCGTGTCGAACATCATGGGTCGTTTAACTCTCAGCAAAAGGATGTGCGACACGCATGCGCATGGCGAGACCCTTATCGATATGTTCAAACGGACAAACGATGCGATCGTCCCTGCCATGACAGACTTTCTGCCACCAATCCTCGGTCCTGTTCTAGATTTCAAGAGCAAGTGGAGGATGATTCAAACCCACAAGCATATCGATGCGTTTTGGACGCTCATTCTTGAAGACCGCCGGGGAAGGCAAGACAGCGCTGATGCGTGTGGCGATCATTGGAGTCACGCAGATTTCTTGGGTGCGCTCTTATCAGACAAGGAAGTCATGGAGCTCGGAGATGATAACATCAAAGCGACACTCATGGTGAGTGTAAGAAGCTGTCGAGGGTAGATAATCCATTTAGAACAGCGATTGGCATGACGGCATTGATTAACCTACTGCTTCTCTCACGCAGGATATACTCGGGGCTGGGAGCGAGACCTCTTCCATAACCATTGAATGGGCGATGGCGGAATTGCTTAGGAATCCCGGTTGCCTTTCGAAGCTTCGGAACGAGCTTGATAAATCCTGTCAACAGGAGGACATCCTTCATGTTCCAGCCCATTTGTCATTTCCAATATTGGGTTCCCGTTGGGCGCGAAAGCATGTCCTGCTATCTTCATCATCGCCGTCCTTAGTATCGTCATCGCGATTTCCTTCATCCGCATCAGGAACTGAGGATTTTGAAGCATGTACAGAAACAACATCTTCATTACGTTGTCCTTCCTATGTCAGTTGCTCTCAAGTCTCTCAAATGCCCTACTTGAGAGCTGTCATAAAGGAGACTCTTCGGTTGCATCCTCCCGTCCCACTGTTGATTCCCCGCGGATTATCGGCTCCAGACGAAGTTGCAGAACAACATGGTTTTGAAGACGAAGCGATCCTGTTTCTAAACGCATGGGCGATCGGACGGGATGAGGAGGTTTGGCAAGACCCTGAATTGTTTAAGCCGGAGAGATTCATTAATGAGGGCTCCAATAGCTCCCGAAGCAGCTCGATCATGAGAACTTTACCATTTGGAACAGGAAGGCGGAGGTGCCCTGGCATGCCACTGGCAATGTGCATCATGGAGCTCACGCTGGCGGCCTTTGCGCGAAACTTTGCGTGGGAGATCCCCACAATCGAAACGCAGAGAACAGCGGAGCTGGACATGAGTGAGAAGAGTGGAAGTGCGGGGACACACAAGGCCAAGCCACTCGAGGCAGTTTTAAGGCCTCGAGTAGTACGATGACTTAGAAGCCAAGGGCAAAAAGCATGTTTCATGGCTCATCTATTCAAAGATGAGGATGGCCAGCGGTAGGTGTGTTTGATTTCAAAAGTAGTGTGTTTCCCATCACTCATCTATTCAAAGATAAGGGTGTGTCTTTTCTATGTTAATAAATTGGGGCAGAGGAAATGGAAAAATGCTTTTTGAACGTTGAAGAGAAACGAAAGTTGTAAGTTTAAGCTTATAGTGTTTTTACATGTAAACTAATTTCTTTGTCGAGCGAGTGTGGTTAAGATGTCAACACCTTGGACTCTTTAGGAGGTTGAACAGTCTGAGAGGACGTGTTGGCTAATACCTTGAACTGATATATGATGACTTTAACACTTTCGGCTCCATGCAATGTGAAGAGAGGCATAGAGATGGCCGCTTTCAATCATTGATGATGGCCCATGCCATAGATGTAAGGCCACTCTTTAGGAGGTTGAATAGTCTAGGAGGAGGTGTTGGCTAACACCTTGAACTGATATATGATGAGTTTAACACTTTCGGCTCCATGCAATGTGAAGAGAGGCATAGAGATGGCTTTCAATCATTGATGATGGCCCATGCCATGGATGTAAGGTCACTCTATGTGAAATAGACCTTATTATTATGATAAGTGAAGATTCCAACTACGATGTTGCCATTGTAGTAGATCTCTCTCTAGTGAAGGATAAAGATACTCTGCATGAACATTGGAAGGCAACCACCATATCAACCGAAGGTTAGATCTGTGCCTTTAGGTTTACCTTTCAAAGCATATACAACTTCTCAACTCTCTCTTGTTTAGATATTACATGTAGAACAAAGGACGGATCTAAGCAGGATACCTGGGTAACGAATTGATATAGAATAAAAAGTTGTTTTCTTTTTGGAAGTTATTCATAATTCACAATGTTAGCCACACACTGTGTATCCTCGAAGACGAATTAATATTTTTTATACAACACAAAAGTCAAAATTCATTGAAAGATGAAATTTGAACAATATCAGATGGACTTACAAAGCAAGAAAATGAACCTTCAGCCCTTCCATGACGGATCTATTTTTTCTAGGTTGTCGGATTGTCCTCTTGGGTGGGGAGTGCTAGATAGGCTCAATTCCATATCTCTCGCGAAGCAGCAACAACTAGGATAATGTTGTTGAACCTAGCAATTATGGTGAGATGAGGTCAAAGGTTGACCAAAGATGGTAAGGACTTCGATGTGGATCTTGTATTAGAAAGCTTGAGATAAAGTAAGATGGAAAGGATGTTTGGGATGTAATGATCGAAACCTAAAGAAAGTATTATGATGTATATGTTCTTGATTGAACTTCGAGAGAAGTTCGATGCAGGCTCATCTTCAATAGGGACACGCGAGATGGGTTTTGATAGTGCAATTCAGTGACCATCTCGCTATCAGTCCAATCTGGGAAGATTCAATCATATTGTCCATATGTTATAGTACTACTCCACCATGTTATAGTAAATGTGGTGAGGGGCTTATATTCACAGATATAAGCTTAGAGCTTTCTATTGTATGTTTTTTCGGCCAACACATTCATTGTATCAACAGAGTTTGTGCATCAGAGCATTCACTTTGATAGCATGTTCAATGGGTTAGTGATTTCTACGTTCCAAAAAATCTAATCATAATCAATTACGGATTATATCTGTGTTGATATCGATAATAAAAAGGGGGTGATGAGATGGAAACTAGTTAGGCAGTTTGTAGTCTTTTATACTAGTCCTCTATAGTCTCTATGTAGCATGTACATAGCATTGTACTTGTGCACTCATTTGTGTTACCATCTAAGCTCTTATTGTTGGAGTGCATTGTTGGATGATTCCATACTATAGTGCATCATTTTAGAATGGAAATATTATATCTATTTTGCATACTATCTACTTCTAATTATCAATCAACTTCATCCTATGCATTATCATGATTTAGTGTCTCTTTACTATCTTGCATTGTGCTATTGTGTGATATTTTGTTACATGGTATTAGAGCAGTGTAGCTTCTAGGTTTAACACGGGAGTCTCTAAACATAGAAAATGTAAACGTAAGTTATGTTGGTAAATCATAATTGTTTGGTTGAACAAGTAAATTTTGGGTAACAACAAAAGTGCCATTGGAGAAAGTTTGGCCTCCAATACAACTAATGTTCGATTGTACATGTTGCATATTTGTCCACTCACTTGCACTGAGGGAAAGCCAAAGAGTTCTAACTATATACTGCGGAACTCAAGCTCAACTTAATCATGGCCTCTTATAAGTTACGAGATAATATTTTGGTACATGCCCAAAAATTCTATGGGTAGAAGACCCTATGAATCGTGCCTTGATTAACCCTCCAAACATAGAGCTCTATCAAGCTTGGAGGCACAAAACATAGATGCAATCTATGCATTAGTGACCAACTACATAGATGAGGTTCTAACACTGATTCAACACACTCCTAAAGCATGAAAGGCTTTAATCATATTGAGAAAAGAGTTTGAGATGTAAAACCAAAAAATAATATAAAACATGGGGAACTACCTTTATGCATAAAGTTCATAGATGGAGAAGTGGTAGATATCTTTATCGTGCAGAATAAAGAACATAAATGAACAAATTGATAGGATGGTGTGTAGATTACTAGTGGGGAGTTTGCATAATGAAGATTATTTGTCAAAGTTTTATGGATTGATTATTTCCCTCAACATTCAGACAAGGATTGATTATTTCCCTCAACATTCAGAGAAGGATTCAACCCTTAAATTTTGAAGAGTTTTGTGCCTTACTTTGGAGGAGGAGTTGTGTTAACTAATTCAAACAGAAAATAGTAGCAATATCACTATGTTTTCTACTAGTGCGAGGGTTAAAAGAGCTAAGAAAGAAGGATGAAAGGAAGAGAAAAAATAAGTCCAAAGGTGAGTGCTACAAATGCCCAAAAAATAGATATATTGCAACCAACTATCTGAAAAAGAAAAAGAAGAACAAAAAGATTAAAGAGATAGTCAATTCAACAAAAGTGGAGCTAGATTTTTTCATATCTGCTTCTTTGAAGGAAGTCATTCAATCTTTGGTGACACTAGCGGAAATGTGTTTCTCGGCCCAATACTCTTTGACATATCACTTATGGATCATATATAGTTGAGCTACATGGCATATGGTAGGGTAGAAGGACTTGTATAACCCATTGTCACCTCTCGTGAGCTCCATAGATATGAGCATAGGGAACAATGAGAAGTACCCTACAAAAGGAGCAATTATTATCTCATTTGTATCTCCGCTTGGCAGAAATAAGGATTTCTCATATGTGCTATTTATTCCATAGATTAAAAGAAAGCTATTATCAATAGTGACCATTTGTAGCTTGGGGCATAGTGCGATGTTCTCCAAGACTGAGATCAGAATGCACAATAGCTTTGGCGAATCATTGGCAAAGGACTATGAAGAAACAATCTGTATGCACTCAACAATCTTCTGATTAATGTGAGTACTAACACCAACCAATTGCGGCACAAGAGATTTGGGCATATTTTATACCCCATAATCAAGGACATGTAAAAGATGAGAATAGTCAGTAATCTATATATCATCATTCAAGAAAATGGATCGTGTGAAGCTTGTATAATGGGCAAGAAATAGAGAAAGGCTTTCCTACATGCTAGCAAGAATCGAGTGAAGTCTCCTTTAGAGTTTGTAATCACTGATCTGTGTGGTAAGATTCCTGACCAAATGTTGGGGGGGTCTTTCTATGTTTTTCTAATAATCTATGACTTTATTAGAAAGATAAGGCTCATGATTTTGGTAAATTTAAAGAATTCTTACACCTTTTTGAGAATGAAACAAGAATGAAGATGAAGAAGCTTTGGCCATACAAAGAAAGTGAGTTCACTTCGAAGGTCTTTGAAGACTTTTGCAAGAAGGAGGACATCCAGTGCCAACTCTTCACACTACATACTTTCAAATAGAACATTGTTGTCGGGTGTCGGAATTAGACCATTATGGAGATGACCCATTGTATACGAAGAGAGAAAGGTCTATCGAATAGATTGTAGACTGCAGCCATTGTAGTCTACATTCTTAATTAGAGTTATACTAAAGTACTTCTTATTAAGACATTATAAGATGTCCAGTATGATAAAAATCATTGTGTGTCCCATTTTAAAACATTTGGGTATGAATTCTACGTGCATATATCAAACCAAAGTCGAAAAAAGTTTTGACCAAAAAGCCAGAGGTGTATTTTCCTTGGCTACACCAAAGAGCAAAAATATTATCAATTGTATGATCCAAAGATGTAGAAAGTATTGGTGAGCCATGATACGATGTTCATTAAACAATCACATACAATAGAGGAGAACAGAAAGACCTCTAATTGATCATCAAGGGGAGAGCTAATCTAGTTTCAACATGAACCAAGCACCATCTCTCTACAAGAAGAGGAAGCATCTTCAAATGAAGATGGAGATTGCAAAATCCAAACTATCCTCATACCATTTCAAAAGACATTGCCATGATGGGTGAGACAAGTCTATGAAGAAAAGAATTTCAAGCATATTCTAACCGAGATTAGAGTAGATATATCGAGGCCATCAAGCTAAATAGAGAAGCAACATAAAGCGTGAGCAGACATAATGAATATGGCTAATGGCTGAGATTATGGAGGATCCGAGGGGATTAATCAACTTGGATGAAGCACTCACAAATCCAAGATGGAAGGTGATGATACATGATGAGTACCAAAGTATCATGCAAAACAATACTTGGGAGCTAGTAGATCAATGTGTAAGGAAGAAAGGAATAGGCATTAGTTGGATCTAGAAAATGAAATATAGATTTGAGGGAAATTTTGAGAAGTTCAATACTCAACTTGAGGCAGAAGGACTTATGCATTTGAAGGGATTGAACTTCGAGGATTCCTTTGCACCAATAACCATGATGAACATTATCTATAGAGTTGTAGCTGTAAAGATACATCATAAGTGGCATGTCTACCAAATAGATGTGAAATCAGCATTTTTCATTGGCAACCTTAAGGATAAGGTGTGTGTGGAGAAGCCATTAGGGTTTGAGACCCTGCATACAGAAGATAAGGTGTGTTGATTGAGGAGACCTCTATTTAGGCTCAAGAAGCCTTCTAGAGCATGATATCACTGGATAGATATATTTTAGAGGATAACCACCTTTCTTAGCTCGACCAATAGGTGTCAAAGGGATTGAAACTTGTTGATATATTTAGATAGTGATGTGTGTGAACACTCTAGGACCACTGGGGCACTTTTTCCCTCTATTGCCCTAATGGGCTACTTATCTTTGTACATTCTAGTGGTAATACATTCAGTATTGTGTGTTGTGCTCCAAGCTTCTTCTTCTTCCTTGTGTTTTCGCGTGCTTTCATAGATGTCTAACTCCAACAATTGGTATCAGAGTAGGTCGCCGCTTCATCTAGGGTGTCGTCGACACCCCTCTGGTCACAGTCTTAGAATTGCACGAAATTTGGTATGCATACTCAAGGTGATTAGAAGATCAAAATAGCTTCGTTCTATGGTGCCGAAATTTTGATCTGAGCTCGCTTCGGCCTTCGAATGCACTATCATAGCACTTGTGTAGGCTATTTTGTCTTTTTGAGCCAAAGTTATATACCAGTTTTGGTTTGCCAGTATAAGCATCTCGAAGTTTGCTACAGGTTTAGTAGAACTCGTCATGGTACTTCTGTTCAACTTTTTCAGATACAATTGTTTTTCTGCATCAGGGTATTTTAGTCAGTGGCCATGGCTGAAAGCAGTGATGTATTCTGTATGTTGGCTGTTGAGGATAATTTGGATGGTACCAATTACCCATTGTGGGCTTATATGATGCGACATGTAGTGGTTGCAAAAGGACTTTGGAATATTGTGCAAGGTTTTCTTTTACTAGTTTTCTATGGATACAGAAATCTGAATTGGTGTCCTCTTTGCCCAAACTTGAGGCACCCGGTAAACATGTATATGAAGGCTATATTTTGGGCAAAATGTAGCGCTCCTTCCCAAAGATGGTTCAGTTTGGGCTACTCAAAAAATGTAGTTTGTTCATAATGATGTGTGTGGTCCTATGCAGACATCTTCTTTGGGAACTATCTTTACTTCATGACTTTCATTGATGATTTTTCCATGCATGCATGGGTATATCCATTGAAGACAAAGTCCGAAATGTTTATGTGCTTCAAACAGTTTCTCATTTTGGTTGAAGATCTGTTAGCATGTAAAATGGGAACCCTCCGTTGTGATCGAGGGGGGTATATGTCTTTTGACTTTGATGCATTTCTCGCTAGACATGGGATAAAACATTAGTGTACAGTGCCATATACACCTCAACAGAATGGAGTTGCTGAATGGAAGAACAGGTCACTCATGGAGATGGGGAGGTGTATGGTCAAGAGTCAGGCTTTACCACATAGTTTCTGGCTTGAGGTTGCCATGTGTGCAACATATGTACTTAATCAGTGTCCCACTAAAGCACTGCAGTATATCACTCCATTGGAGGCTTGGCATGGTTGAAAGCCACTGATTGCTCATCTACGTGTTTTTGGTTGTTTTTCATATGCATTAGTGCTTGAACAACATCACAGGAAATTGGATGATTAAGTAGTAAAATGTATTTTTGTTACGTATAGTTCTGAAAGCTAAGGCTATCGTCTGTATCACCCACAGACTAAATACATTTTGGTTAGCCGTGATGTTGTTTTTGTGGAAGATGCTATTCAACCTTTACTTTCATGTACGAAGGAGACATCTGTTAGCTCCAAAGACATGAATGAGACTTTGCTCCCTCTTTTTACAGGTGGACAATCTAGTGCTAGTCCTAATGAGGCAACTTCTCAACCATTGCAGGTTTCGTGTGATGATGCAGATCATTCTATTTCTAATGCAGATTTACATGATGCACTTGTTCATGAGAGAGCTCATATTGAGGAGGCAGAAATTATGCCAAAATGGCTGGTGCAGACTTTGCATGACAACAAATTAGATGCACCTCTATCACATCGTACTCATTTAGGCTCTCATAGTGCCTCTTTTGCATCAGATTTCTATGCTATGGTTGCATCTAGTCTTTGTGATGAGATTGAGCCTCTTTCATTTGATGAAGCATAAAATTATGAACATGGATGGTTGCAATGAAATCTGAATATGATGTTATCATGAAAAGTGGTACTTGATCTTTATGTGACTTGCCTCCTGGCAAGAAGGCCATTGGCACTAAGTGGGTATACAAGCCGAAGTCTAACTTGATGGAACATTTGACATGTATAAGGCTAGGTTGGTTATGCTCATGAAAGAGGCATTGGTTTTGATGAGACCTTTGCTCCTACTTGTTGAATGACTACTGTTCATAGCATATGTGCACTTGCAGCTCATCATGGTTGGAATGTACATCAGTTGGACATTAAAACAGCATTTTTGAATGGTGACTTGCATGAAGAAGAGTATGTTTTTCAGCCTCATGGCTTTGTGCAAAAAGGGCATGAAAACGAGGTGTGTAGGTTAAAGAAGGCATTATATGGTTTAAAGCAAGCACCACGTTCTTGGTATGAAAAGATACATGCCTATCTGATTGCACATGGTTTTGAGAACAATCCAAGTGAAAGCACCTTATACGTTAAGCATGATAATGATGTGCTTCTGATCATTGTTGTATATCTTGATGACATGCTCCTCACTGGTCCTATTGAGATGCATATTGCTGATTTTAAGGCTGATTTGCATGCATCATTTGAGATGTCTGATTTGGGACATTTGCATCATTATTTGGGCATTCAGTTTATGCAAGTTGATGGTGGAATGGCTTTGTGTCAAAACAAAATATATTGACACATTATTGCAGTGTTTTGGGCTTGATGACTGTAAGCGTATTGCCACTCCTATGGAGACAGATTAATGATTGAGTCTTCATGATGTTGGAGATGCATTTGATGCTATTCTCTATCAGCAGGCTCTTGGATGCTTGATTTACTTATGCATTACTCGGTCAGGTATTCAGTTTGTTGTCTCACAAATGAGCAGGTTTATGCATTGCCTAGGTGTGAAGCATTGGCAGGTGGTTAAGCGGATCTTTCGCTACTTGAGTGGTACGCAACTACTTGGGTTGTTTTATCCCAAGGGGGATCACTACCGCCAGATTTGTATGATTTTTTTGACTCTGACTGGGCTGGTTGCTATGAAACTCGTGTGTCCACTAGTGGCTTTTGCTTCATGCTTGGTAGTTCATGTATGTCTTGGTTGATCAGGGAATAGCCTACTATGGCCACTTCCAATTGTGAAGTTGAGTATAGGGAAGCTTTCACAACTACTGTTGAGTGTGTGTGGCTTAGATGCCTTATGGCTGATTTGGGTGTTGGTCAATCTTCTACCACCACCATCTTCACTGATAGTCAGAGTGCATTGGCAATTGTGAGGAACCTTGTGTTCCATGCTCGCACTAAGCACATTGAGGTGCATTATCATTATGTCAGGGAGAGGTTCTCTGCTGGAGAGATCAGCTTGGCATATGTACCCATGCAGGAGAACATTGCATACCTTTTCACAAAGGCTCTACCTAGGGAGAAGTTTGAAGCTTTCTGCAAAGCTTTGGGCTTACTTCCTTTTGTGGATCGATTCCACATAGCTTGGAACTTTGTTATACATAGGTGCCAGCTCCTTGTTCACCGCATCACTCGCAATGGGGATTTGTTGATATATTTAGGTAGTGATGTGTGTGAAGACTCTAGGACCGTTGGGGCACTTTTTTCCTTCTTTAGGAGGTTTTTTTCCCCTAGCTTGTATATATGCCTATTGCCCTAACGGGCTACTTATCTTTGTACATTCTAGTGGTAATACATTCAGTATTGTGTGTTGTGCTCCAAGCTTCTTCTTCTTCCTTGTGTTGTTCGCATGCTTTCATAGAAGTCTAACTTCAACAAAACTTAAACTGCTACTTAAAGTTAGGACAATTGTGTTTTCCATTGAAGTTTTAGAGTATGGAAGAAGTTATTTATCTTGAATATGGGGATGCCTTTAAAGTTGCTATTATTCTTCCATAAAAGGCCTTTTGTGTGGAGATGGAATTTGTAATGAAGTAGTTCCAATTCATGTCTTCATTGACTAATCCTTTCTCCTTGTTTTGATTAAACATCAATTCTCATGGCCCAATGTGAGGCTTGTCTCAATATCCTCTTGTCTAACCCACTCATTGGAAGAAAAACTTTTTGAACGCATTCACCTGGTTATAATGATAATTTCTTTCTTGATGGGTTTCATCTCAATAATGGAAAACTTGATGAAATCTTATTGTCTTATGTCGATCGCCCATTTCCAATCAAAGGTCCCAATGGGAGAAGCCAACGAATGGAAGATATTGCATATTTCTAAGCATAAGTTGGGCTCAACACTCTTATGGGTTGGACTAAGTCTTTAGTTCACCTTGCAATCATTTTTCTGATAACTTCATTATGTAGAGTCCCTAAACTAACTTCATCTTTGGGAAGGTAGAAAATTTCCATCAAGTTGTCTTGGGGATCCCCTTGTGCTAGTATGCGAATTCCATAAGAAATTCCTACAAATCACTTCAAGTTCGTGGACCTCTTCTTTTGTGGGTCTATAGTAAGGCAATAAGTATCTTGTGGAGGGAATATAATAGTATTGACCATCGTAGCATTATTTAGTTCCTCATCTCTCTTTTTATCTTCAAAAAGTTTTTCAAAGCAATTGTGGATGATTTTTAGAGCCATTTCATTGATGCATAGTTTTCTTTGCACAAGGTCAAGAACTTCAAGAAGAATATTCTTTTTGCCTATCTATGGGGAATATTAAATTTCCAAGCTATTTTCCATCCATCTTAGTATCATTATAGGTTTTGTGAAGATATTTCAAATGTGGTGGGAGAAATCATGACTCAAATTGCTTTGTAAGAGTATATAGAGCCTTGTATAAGGCTGATCTTGGATCAGTTTTGATTTTTTTACTTAATGATACTTGTTCATTTCTCACATATATTGATTAAGCACACACTATGTATGTTTCTATGGACATCTATGTTCATATGGTTTATGACATTAGTTTCATGATTTGCATGAAGTCATTTAATATGTCAAAATTCTCATAAAGTCTCACACTTAACTCTTTGCATGGTTTTGGTGGTGATTCATCTCTCTTGGTTGTAGTAGAGTTAAATATTTGTAATATTTTATATCATGGAACGCAAGGGACACTTATGATTGATTCACTTTCCCATACATGGTTGCTTGATTTTGGTGCATCCTTTTATGTGACATTGCATATACTATTTTGCCACTTATGCAACAAAGTCTCTTGGTACCCTAAGAATTTTGGCTCATATCATTGTGATGTTCTTTGGATGGAAGATATCATAATTTAGTTTGGAAATATTTCATAATTCACTATGCATAATGTTCACCATGTACCTAAATGTTTTTGCAATTTGATATAGTTGTTCTATTGGATGATATTGGTTATAAAGTTTTCTTTTATGTTTAATTCTCTTGTATATCGTAGACAACATGGTGACTTCTAAAGAAAATAAATAAGAAAAAGGAACTAAATAAAAAGAAAAAGGAAGAAAAAGAAAATAAGAATTAAACAAAATAAAAAGCTATATGTTGAAAATTGGCACGAGTGTTTTTTTTATATTAATGTACTAAGAGAGGTTTTTTTTATGCTCATATTCAGTGCAGCCCAGAGTAGGTCAAAAGAAGAAGTGTTTGTGGTAGACATGGAGCAGTTGAGAAGATAGAGTGGATGCAGAGAGCTATTTGCTAGAAACGACCACCTTTCTTCATGATTGAGAGCTTTGAAAGACATCATGATGTGTCTTTTGATGTTGCAATTCTTCTATTACTTTTGACTCATTTTTACTCCTGTTAGAACAATCATTTATGTATCTTATTAGTCAAAAATCATCATTAACTTTTTATTAGCCACGAAATAGAAAAACATCAATGTATCCACATGACATTATGCTAGCTTCCTACATTCATTGCACTTTGAAATATGTCTAAATGATTTTAAGAAGTTATATGTGCTCATTTAGAAATCAATGGTCAATCACCTTAGCTTACTTATCTTTCTAATCACCACTAGTTTCCTAAACAAAGCACAAACACCTAGCATGTATTGCATATAGATACATTAGAAAACTTGGATCTGATCATCTAGCGGCCTTCTCATCAACATCATCCATCTAGAATCTAAGTTTAACTATGAGAAGGAGTTCCTAAAAGGAGTTCATGCTAATAATTACATTAGGGATCCAATAACTTATATGTATCCTCTATACAAAGTTGAGGAACCTGATGAGGAAAGTATTATGCAATAAAAAGAAATTAAGATGACTTTGAGCCTCTGAGCACTTCAAAAAGTACAAAGTAAAAATCTGGCAAGTTGTAGCTTTGAGACGTAAGCACAAGGCCAAAGTAGGAGAATCAAATGAAAATCAAGAAATGAAAAACAAAGTGATAATTGTAGCAGAAGATGGAGAAGAAAAATGCATGTACATTGGAATCAACATATTAAACATAGAAGAGGATCAATAATTGAAAGGGTTGTTCCAATAGCATTGAGATGTTTTTGCTTGTTCATATAGAGATCTAGAAGTTTTTGACCCTGAGATATTGTCACAAGGAAGGAGATAAGGAAGAGAGCTCACACACACACACACACACACTCTCACACTCAAAGAGGAGCACACACACAGATTTAAGGCAAGGAAGAATGATCTTCTTCTTCTTCTTCTATTACACAAAAGGAATGTACAAGAAATTACCTAAAAACAACAATACAACTAGTGCAATATATAAAGACTAGTACATAAGAAAAATCCTAATGTCCGTGAATGAGTGAGCTGGCAAGAAACAAATGTGCCATCACTCTCGATAGATGAATCTAGTAAAGCTCAATGAAGTATCCCTAACATATACCGACGTGACCATTATACATGTTAGAGAAATGAAAAAGTGATACGTGTCATCCTGGATCATCACATGTTGAGCTTGATATCTCAACACTCCCCCTCAAGCTCAACGTCATGTCATCTTATCCAAACATCTTCCGAGACTTCTTCAACTTCTATGCTCCAAGTGCTTTAGTGAAGATATCAACAACCTACTTATCTATCCTCACATAAACAAGATCAATATCACTTGATACTACCTTCTCTCTGATGAAGTGATAATGTACGCCGATATGTTTTGTTCTAGCATGAAAAATAGGATTCCGTGCGAACTGAATGCTGCTAAGATTATCACAATAGATGATGATTAGGTTTTGCACTTCCACACCTTAATCTGCAAGTAGCATCTCTAACCATGATGCTGCACATGCTGCCATTGCAACACCTCTATACTCAGTCTCTGTATTTGACAAAGCAATAGTGGGTTGCTTCTTATTGCTCCATGTCCTAGCTACACTCCTAAGTGAAAATAGAAAGCCACTAGTAGATCTTCTATCTAGAATGCTACCAACCCAATCTGCATCGGTGTATCCATGAATTTGCAAATCTACACCAGCTTCATAAAGCAATGCATAATCCAAACTAGCACTCACATAACGTAGAGTGCACCTCAAAGCATCCAAATGCGGCATCTTGGGAACCTACATAAATTGACTTTCAAGTCCAACAGTGTAGCTTAGACTCAGGCCTTGTAATCGTGAGATATATCAAGCTTCCCACAATTTTCTTGTACATAGTAGCATTTTCCAATGCTTCACCTGATGTAGTATACAACTTCAAATTCTGATCTAATGGCATAGAAATTGGCTTACAATCAGCCATACCACACTTTTGTAGCATACTCAAGGCATATTGCTTTTGTGACATCCATATACCTATTTATGTATGTATAAACTCAATGCCCAAGAAATAGTGCATCACACCAAGATCTTTCGTGTCAAATTCATGCATAAGGAGTTGTTTTATCTCTTTAATGATTGCTTCATTATCGACTTCTACAATCGAGTCATCAACATAAATAGCCAGAATTGTGATGCCATCATCACCCTTCTTTGCATATAGTGAATGATCTGCATCACACACAGAGAACCCAATGGTGGTTAAGTAGTCACCAATCCTGCCATGCCAAGAACGAGGGGCTTGTTTAAGCCCATACAAAGCCTTTTGCAACTTGCAAACATGTTCTGGGTGCTTTGAATCTTCATATTCTTGTGGTTGGTCCGTGTGTACTTCTTCTTATAACTCACCATGTAGGAAAGCATTCTTTACATCCATCTGATGCAAAGTCCATCCTTTTGTTGTAGCTAATGCAACAAGGGTTCTGACAGTAGACATTTTGGCTATAGGGCTGAATATTTTCTCATAATCAATGCCATATGTCTATGCATATCCTTTTGCTACCAATCGTGCTTTGTACCTGCATATGCTACCATTAGCATTGTGCTTTACCTTGTAAACCCACTTGCAGCCTATTGATTTCTGTCCTTGCAGCAATGGAACCAGCTTCCATGTATCATTTCCATAAAGGGTAGCCATCTCCTCATCCATATCTTTTTCCCAATTTGCATTTCCAATTGCATCTTCAAAACAAGAAGGTTCAACATCTTGTATTACCTTGGTCATCTAGGCACAATGATGAGCCATATGGCTATCATATGTCAATCGTTGCACAAAATTCTGCATCCTCCCACATCTTCTTGGTCTTGGGTCACTTCTCCTTGTATCATCTGCATGTGCCTTTCTAACTCCTGGAGTCATCCAATTTCCTCATCAAGGTTCTTCTTTGAACTGCTTGAATCTCCATCAATGTCTTTAAAACCTATAGATGTTTTACTACTAGCAGAAAGCTTTTCTTTACCTTTATTTGATGTAGTTGATAAATTTGCTGGACTAAATTTCCATGCAATCTTCCACTCCATGGATTTGAGTTGGAACTATTGCTTGGTGACGCATCTGGTCCACTCAATACTTGAGATTTTGCACTTTGATTTTTAGCATTTTCTTTGTCATTTGGTTCAAGATGAAGTCCATCTTTGGCATCTACATAGAAGCTTGAAATTTCATCAAACACCACATCTCTGCTTACCTTCACATGTCATGTGAGTAGGTTATAACATTTATATCCCCTTTGCTCAAGAGAATATCCAATGAAGATACATTTTTTTTCTTTTGGATCAAGCTTTATCCTCAACTCATCCGGAACATGTACATATGCAATAGATCCAAATACTTTCATATGTGATAAGTTTGGCTTTTTACATATAAACTTATCTTTAGGTGTAACTTGCCCACACATCCCTCCTCCTGAACTCTGTCATCCCCGACAGGCTTTTGTTGGTGATGTGAGTAGGTCTTGTATACAGTTCTCTCTATTTGATTTAATAGATCCGCTTCTCATATCATAAACTCTTTCCATTGATTTGACTTTATTCCATCATTTGGGGCTTGTCAATGATTAACAAAAAAACTTAATTGATATGTTACTAAGGGGGCATTTAAATTTGATGCTATTTTCAAAAATATCTTGAATCTATTTCAAAAAATCTTGTGAAAAATGCTTCTTCAAACGTTTGTAGATATGGAATTGGAAAAAACATTAAGTGCATGTATAAGGCCATGATGGTGAGGCAGCTAGATGTTACCAGAAGATCAAAAACCAAGGCATCGGTACCTTGATTGATGCGAATAAAATTCAAAAATGCATGTTTTAAAACTTTCAAAATTTTCAAGATCATGTTGAGGATTTTATTTGTCATCCTAATTGTTAGGTCCAGTACATGTGCTTACCTAGATAGAAAAAATTCAATCATTTTGGTCATATAATCTTTTGTTGGCATATAGTTATGTGGTGGACCCGATAATAACACAAAATTGAGCCATTGCTTATTAATTTTGCCACTATTTTTCTCTTCCCAAAAGTGTGGTAATGGTCTTCTTCGTGGTGCTAGGCAAAATGATGGATTGATTTGTAGTAAATATGGTGCTTCTTGCAAGTGCACACATAGTGTAGGATTCTTTTCCAAAACTTTCTTCTCCGAATCGGATTGGCTTCTTCAAATTCAACTTGAGTGTAGTTGAAGGTATTTGCTACAAAGTTCAAATTAGCATTCAGATTCTTCTGGGTGGTTGTCTTTAAATATCTTCGGGTCTGCTCTTTCATAATGCCGTATGGTACATTGAATGGCTTCATTACTTTATCTAGATCCTTGCTCTTGATCTTTGCTTCTTTCATGACTCCACCATTGCATCCTCAAAGTTTTGTGTTAAGTTGGACACAAGTAGTGTGTCTCTCTCTGACTTATTTCTGTAGTGTATGGCATTGGATGTTCATCAAGTGGCAGCTCGTGTTGATCATGTATCAATGAATGAATGATGGGGGGAGAAAGAGGGTGTACCTCATTCTTGTGAGTAGTTAGATGATTGCTTGGAACTATTAGTGTCCCTATGTTTATCTCCTACACTAGTTGAGCTTGTAATTTTGTGATTAGTTGATCTTTTTCTTTGTTTTGGGCCTTTGCCTCCTTTAGCTCTTTTTTCACTTTTTATTTTACTTTCGCACACTATGGCTAGCTGATCTCCATCTTGCTCGCACTTTTCTATGTACTTAGCCACTGCCTCCGTCCATTTATTGTTGTTGCAGCAGTCAAGGTACCCAAGGACTCACAAGACAAGGAAGTCAAAGAAGGGATTCAGAGTGAAGAGAAAGCACAAGCAGACAAAGTAGTCAACGAAGATCTGGCAAGTAGGCCGACCAAATTTTTCCATGAAGTAATACTTCCTAAATAGTGAATTTAGTCACTCTACATCATTGTAAATGCCATTTCACCTTTTTGTATCTCCATTTTGTGCAAGCCAAGGATTCCTTGAGCTTGAGGAGCGTTAGAAGTATCTACCTGTTAATTTTCATATTTTTTAGACTCCGTTTGAGCCCTCAAATAGGTCCTAGAACCTAATTTTTAACTAGGCCGGACACTAGGTCTGGACAGGGCCAAAGCTAGTCAAAAACTATAAATAGAGCTAGAGAGCTCATTTTTGGGGCAGCTTGTAATAGATTTGAACTTGTATGAGCACTTTTGAAGTAATCTAAAAGAACTCCATTGTCTTTCTCTTTGTCTTGTCGTGTGTGCGCGCGTGTGTGTATGTGTGTGCATGTTAGTGTGCTTCTCACTCACACACTTGTGCCATCACTTGTTCGAGGTCTTCATACCATCCTCACGTCTTCCCAGATTGACATTAAAGGAGGTGCTACTCATCACTGAGCTACACCAAATTTTGGCGCCGTTGTCGGGGATCGAGCTTTGAGGACGAGCGAGTGATGGTAAGACGTAGAGTTGTGGCGTTGGCGTTGTAGGTAATTTCTTTAATTTTCCTTATTTTTCTCTTTCTTACTTCATCATCATCATCATCCTCACCATATCCGATCTCCATCTCCATCATCGCGAAAATTCAGTTTTTTATCATATCACCTTCTCCACTCCATTTCCCTCATTTCACTTGTGAGAGAGAGCGAGAGAGCAATTTGTGTGCACTCTTTTTGCATGTTCCTTGAGTTTTCTTGCAGGTTCTGACTATCCCACCATCTCCAGCAGGTTGCGCAGGTATAGAAAAGCTCGGCCCTGTCTTTGTGTCGCGGACCCCTATCGATCGCGATCGACAGAAAAATCGCTTATTTGGTAAAACAAAGTACACCACAATGACACACAAGATGAGCACACTCTAAATCACCAAACACAGTAAAAAAATTCCGAGTTCCTCTATCAATCGCGACCGACAACCGTGTCAATTGCGACCGACAGCCTCTGTCGATCGCAATCGACAGACCCCACGACCGACCGACTGCCACGTAGGATTCAGTCAATTGCGATCGACACCATCGATCACGAATAATTGAAATTTGATGATTGACACCAAAACTCGCGTTGCCATGTGTCCATTGCGATAGATAGACCCACGATCAACTGAAATTACGCCGGAATTCATGCAAAAAGTGTTGCTCGCGATTGACATCATCGATCGTGATTGATAGGACTCTCGACCGACTCTGTCGATCGCGATTGACACTGTCAATCGCGACTGATGTGTCGATCGCAATCGACAGCCACGACAAACACCTCTGTCAATCGCGATTGGCAGACCTGTCGATCGCGATTGACAGGCATTTTCGGCCAAATTTTAGGGCTTTGTTATTCCAAGATTTGGGGATAATTTTGGGCATATTTGTCTATCAATTAGCATTGTGTGATGTCCCTACATGTATGTTTTGAGGAAAATCTGGTGAACTGTTAGCCTGTGTGAACCCTGTTTTACCCCCAAAACCCTGAAGTGGCATAACTTTCTCATACGAAATTCGTTCGGAGTGATCTTGGGCTTGTTGGAAAGCTCCTGGGGAGTACTACCAAAACTTCCACTGGTTACGGTAAAATTAATGTGAAGATTATTAGACATAGTATTTTTTGGACCATATCCAGGGGGAGGAAAACTCAGGAATCTCTAGAATTGTGTTCGATAGAGACATGGTGCAAATTGACATGTGAATTACATGAATGGAAGTGATTTTTTTTATCATTTGAATCTAAGTCTTGAGCTAACTTTGGGACTTTTACAAGTCCACTGAGAGCACTAGAAGGCATCTAAAGCAAGGGCATTCTGCAAGCTTGAGAACGGGGTTCTTGAGCACTAAAGATCAAAGGATCAGCAAGTGAGGTTGGAATACTCTCAACTCCCTCCGTCAATTCCTAGCTTAGGCTAAGTGCGAATAGTGCTAGAAGTAAGTCAGGGCGACGATAGGCATCTATCAAGTTGAAGACTACCTAAATACTCAAGTTCAAGCTAAAACATAATCTCTGTGTGATCGATAACTTTAAAGGAAAGGAACTTAACGTGGAAAGATCAACTGAAACAACAGAAATTAACTTAAGTATTCCTGACGACGTGATATCAAACAAGATCATAAACACGATAATCAACTAAAAAAGAACCAAGTGACTGATACAAATTGATCGGCAACGAGGCTGTACCTTGGGTAAAAATTGGGATTGATCAGTTAGGCATATGAACCTTAGATCAGGATGACACCTAGGGAGAGATAGACAGAGTCTTAGGTCTTCAAAGGCTAGTGTCAATCATACTGCTAGGTCTTGGGCCCAGCAGTTAAACCATCATTCTCACTACCCTAGCTCGGAGACTAGCGAGTCTGAGATGTCCCATGGTATGGAGAGACCTACAGGAAGTTCAGGTGTGCCATACTTACATAGGGTAGAAGGCCCTTACAAGACTCAACTGGAATACCTTAGGACGAACCGATTAGGTGCTTGCATCTATGAGGACGACCTAGGAAGGTCCGTGGTCCAAATTGACCAACCCAGTGGACTTGAACGTCCAGCAGTCAAATTTGAAAATGGAGCATACTTGGACAAAGAAGGAACCATATATGTAGGCACCAATCACCTAGACAGGACAGATGAATTCGGAAATGTGATCCCAGAAACGGACTTAGGTGACCTAGAGCAAGGGAACATGGGTGTAGAACCTAAAACTCCTCGAGGCAAATCAGTTCTCACTAGAATTCTCACATCAGAATGGATCCCCCAAGACAACAACAGCATAGACCTACTCTTGAACCAAGAGATCGATGAAGCCTTTTGGAGGTATAAGCCTATTCAGCCTAATGAGATAGGAACGATCACAATCTATGAATTCAAAGATCCTGATAGCCCAGGCAAAGTGACCTATTTAGACAACACTTCGGAAAGAATATTTGTGGTCACAGAGCATGGTAGGCATGCCTACACTTGGAAGGGAGAATTTATTTTTCCCCAACCAAGATCTAATGTCCTTTTTGGCCACCAAGGAGCGGGAACATCCCAAGCTCATGGAGCTCAAAGTGACAGAAGTAGAGATAGACGTGAGGTAAGCTTTGCCAACCCAATAGGAAGAGAACGAACGCGAGCAGAGACGGATAAAGAAGAAACAGAGAGAACTAGAGTTCCAAGGAACCTAAGAAATGCTGATGATTTTCCTTTGCCAAGGCCGAGGGAACACACCAGAACCTTGAGACCTACACAGCTGGTGAAGTCCATGAAGAATTACTTCGATGGCACTAGAGATCCATACGATCATGTAGCTGAGTTTAGGCAAGTTTTGAGAGATGAACAAGTCAAGGACCTATTCACGCAATACAATGCCTTTGGTCTAACCCTTAGGAACACCGCCCTTACATGGTTTCAACCACTAAATGAGAGACACTTCAGGAACATAGAACAACTTCTAGAGGCATTCATTACTGAATTCTCTAAGAGTGGCATAAGGCATAACACTTCCTCACTGATTCACAGCTTCAAGCAGACCCCCTAGGAGACGGTTAGACTTGCAGGAAGAAGGTTTAGGCAATATCTAGAGAGATGTCCCGTTTCTGAGTTACCCACACCAGCCAAACAAGTGGGTTTATTCCTAGATGGACTCCTAAGTACAAAGTTGAGATCATACGTGTACTTAAAGGACCCGAGGACAGTAGAAGAGTGTGTACGCATGTGCATCGACATCAAGGATAACCTAGGGGAGGAATTAGAACTTTCCAAAATCTACAAAGATTCAGATAGTTCTACTAGTCTCTCTTCCTCGCAATCCACATCTATTGAGGAACTCGTTGAGAAAGTAGCTCAAAAACTAGGTGTCTCTAGCAAACAAATCCCAAGATTTGCCCCAGTTAAACAGTGCTATACTTGTGGAGGTGACCATATGGCGAACGTGTGTCCCATCATGGCTCAACCCCAAGTGAATCCCAGTAGCCAATACTGCACCATAGAACGGAGATACACTAATCACATAGCACAGGATTGCCCATACAATAAGCAAGCGGTTAGGCAAACTTACCCTCAAACATATCCACAACAGGGCAGATATCAGAACCAGTACCCACCACAACAGTATGCTAGGCCTCAACAGACTTACCAACCACAATATCAGGCCCAGCAGAGACCTCAACCAGTGCTAGCCCAACAACCTCCTGCTCCAGCTAATGTGATCCCAGTAAAGTATGCAGCTGCAGAAGAGAACCTAAATAGAGCCATAGTGCCAGTGACACCATTGCTTTCAGAAAGTGACCCCAGTGACCATAGCTTTGATTCTACACATATTGATAGCCCCCAGGCTTACTACATGCAGTCTCCTGAACATGGTGAGTCCTACTATAGTGAAGATCCGAGTGAACCTAGTTGGGACCTAGAAAAGGACTAGGGCCCGGAAAGATAGCCGCAAGAGAATGAAAAGACAATGGGCAAAGAAGATGAGTGAACTCGAGGAAAGCCTAAGAGAAACTAGAGCCAAGATAACTGAACTCACCTCTCAACCTCACTCTCACACTACCCCACCACCACCATTCCCATCTCCATCCGATCCACCACCACACAACCCGCCTCATGCAACCCCACCACCCCTTAGAGTAGGATCAGTACTAGCACATCCCACTCTCGAGGACCTAAATATGATGCTTAAAGCATATCAAGCCAGAATCCAAGAAGGGCCAAACATAACCGATCATGAAAAGTGTTACCCTAGAGCGGAACTAGAGCTTGAACGAACCAAAATTTGTGCTAAGATGGTGGAATTGGCTCAAACCATGTTTGAAGCCAGTCGCCTCTTTAACATCTCTAGTTTAGCTAAGACGCAGTTGAACTTTGATGGACTGCTAGAAAGATTGGAGAGGCTGATTGCACAATCAGAAAAGGAACCCACCCCTCCAAGTAAGGGCAAGGCAAGTGAAATAGTAAGCCTTCCTGCCTAGGAAGCCTATGTGCCTAACTCCATAGAGCTAGACACATCTTCTTCTATGAATTGGTACACACCAGAATTTCTACAAGAGATTCAAGAAGAAAAATGAGCTAAAGAGAGTGAAGTCCCTCCTCCCATTGAACTTGTGGATGATGCGAATGACCAATTCCCACAAGACATCCCATCCATTTATGGAGAGCAGGAGAGTGCACAATCTCAAGAGAGATTAGACTTTGAGTCTAATTCTTTACATGAACTACCCCACTTCACAGGCCCATGGGAAGCTAAGTCTACTTGTATGAGAGCGCCCACGGTCATGGTAAGAAACGAAGACTCAGTCATACCTAGGAATACGGAGGTAGTGAAGAAAACTAAAGTGCAGTGCAATCTCACTTTAGAAGAGCTACTCAAAGTTAGGCCAGAGCTATGGAAACATGTCACTAAACAAGTACCAGAGATAGCTAAACCGCGTTCCCAGGTAGCAATTCTAGACTCTGGTGCAGGAGTTGCAATTGCTACCACTTCCCTATGGAAGCGTTGGGGCAAGCCAGCGCTTAGGCCCACGAGGATGAAATTGCAGATGGCCGATGGTCACATAGAAAGACCCTTAGGCTTGCTAATTGTATTTGCAACACTTAGGTGTCACGACCAAAGTCAGTCTCAAGGATTACTCTCATAGAGATGTATCCCCCATCCAGTGGAACCCCATCCATAGAGCCAAAGATGATACTGAGTTGGTGCATTCCATAGGATCAGGATCCTCATGGATGCATGAAGACACCCACTTGTGGATGTGCAAAGTGGCAATAGAAGAGGAGAAGACAGAAGTAGTCAGAGAGGTAGGTGCGAAGGAAACACATAGATCGATTCAAGACCCAGCCTATGCACATGTAGTATTTCTTGACGAAGAGTTTGAACCTCATGGTTGGGCAGAGATTTTAGCAACAATGGATGTAGCCACCAACGAAGAACAATGGACACCCCACTGTGATGAAGATGGCTACGACATTTTAGTCTTCTCCATAGAGCCAGTTATGGGAGACTCGGTTCTGGAAGAATGTGAACCTAGCACTGATGCCTTCGAGGATGCAGGTGACTCCGATCTAGAGTCAATCATTATGGACCCACCTTTTGCATCAGATGAAGAATACTTCTATGAAGTAGAATTTCAACCCCAGAGACATGAAGAGCTTACTAATGATGTGAGGTTAACCACCCGAGTGACTACCAAGAGCGAAGGTAAGAAAAGGAAGAAAAGAGAAGTCACACCAAGAGAAGAAGAATCTTTGTTTGAGGTTCCTGACAATTTCAAGAAGTATGAGATAGACGACAGGAGAGTCATGATAAGAATGCCTAAGCGTGAGGCACAATCAGGAGAGACCTATGATAACAAAGAAACCACCAAAAAAAAAATACAATTCTAACTTTTCAAAAAGGATTCTTTCAGGATCTTTTGGTGATTTCGACAAAATAGTTGTGGCCATAGAAGAAGGAGAAGAAAGATGCACTTACATAGGACATGATCTGACAGAAGAAGAAGAACAAGAGTTGATAGCCTTGCTAAGAGAATACAAAGATGTATTCTCTTGGAGCTACAAGGACTTAAAAGGTGTGGACCCTGACATATGCTCACACACAATTCCCATGACCTCAGATGCCAAACCCTCTAAACAAAAGCCATACACATATAATGATAATTATGCTGCTAAGATTAAAGAAGAGATAGATCGCTTGGTCGAAGCTGGATTTATCTATGAAATTGAGCACACTGAGTGGGTATCCCCCATCGTAGTTGTGCCCAAGAAGAATGGAAAGTTACGTGTGTGTATTAACTTGAAGAAGGTTAATGCAACAACTATTCAAGATAACTATCCGCTTCCTATCACTGAGCATCTACTAGAACGAGTAGCAGGCAAGGAAGTGTACAACTTTCTTGATGGATTTTCGGGCTACAAGCAGGTGGCCATAGCTCCAGAAGATCAGCACAAGACGGCTTTTGCCACTGAGTGGGGCATATTTGCTTTTCGGGTAATGCCATTCGGGCTTACCAATGCTCCTGCAACCTTCCAAAGATTGATGTGCAACGTGTTTAAAGAGTTCTTGAGGAAGAATTTGGAAGTCTATGTTGATGATGTATGTGCTCACTCCAACATTAGACAGACCCATATACCTGAACTCAGACAAATCTTTGATAAATGTATAGAATATCAAGTATGCTTGAACCCAGAAAAGTGTGTTTTCATGGTCAGGCAAGGCAAGATTCTAGGACACATAGTGTCAAAGAATGGCATATCCACGGACGAGGAGAAAGTTAGAGCCATTGCTGAACTACCTAGGCCAAAGAATTTCAAGGAAGTACAAGCTTTCATGGGGCATTGTGGTTATTACCGACACTTTATACACATGTATGCCATCATTGCAAAGCCTCTGTATGGACTTTTAACCAATTTTGGGTGGACTGATGAGTGTGAGAACTCCTTCAATGAGCTAACGTGGATGCATCCAATTATGCTATTGGATGTGTACTCGCTCAACCTACATGCAAAGGTAATATGGACCTTCCAATTGCCTATGCTAGTAGACAGTTGAATACAGCTGAACGAAATTATACCACCACTGAACGAGAAGGATTAGGCATGGTATATGCGGTTAAGAAGTTTAGACACTATTTGCTTGCAAATAAGTTTAAATTTTTTACTGATTATCAAGCACTGTTGTACTTGGTAAACAAGCCATGCAATACAGGTAGATTGGTGAGATGGTTCCTCTTACTAATGGAATACAACTTTGAGGTTGTGGTGAGGAAAGGCAAGACCCACCTGAGAGCAGATCATCTCTTGAGGCTCACATCTGGAGAGGCCCCACAAGGAGTGTCAGATGACCTTCCTGATGCTTACTTGTTTAATTTGGAAGTTGTACCTCAGTGGGCTAAGACACTAGTGCCAATATTGACATACGATCCTAAACATCCAGTAATAAACACTCAAGATAGAGAGATAGTAAAAGCCCAAAAATACCATATCATGGCAGGAAGTATGTACAAACAGACAGATCAAGGGATATTGGCTTGTTGTGTGGAAGAGGATGAGAACGCTAAATGGTTGCAATTAGCACATGTAGGTGCATTAGAGCAACACTACTCAAAGCAAAGGACCCTACAGACACTAAGGAGATTCGGAGTGCATTGGCCAACTATGGAAGCAGATGTACACAAGTTGTGTAAGGAATGCCCAGTCTGTTGCACTAAACCACCTGTGGAACATGCCACTCTTTATCAAGTATCCATAGTGCCAGATTGGAGTGAACCACTAGTAGCCTTCTTGAGGACAAAAACATTCCCTCAAGATATGACCCTGACGAGGCAAAGAAGTTTAGAACAGGAAGCCCTAGACTACTTACTTATTGGTGATAATTTATACAAGCGTGGTAAAGATGGTTACCTGAGGCTATGTGTCCATGAGAGCGAGTATCTTAAGATCTTGGAAACTGCTCACCAAGGTGTAGCAGGAGGACATTTTGGACTAGATCGAGTGATCAAGGCTATACTATTTGCAGGTCTTTGGTGGCGGATCCTTCACATGGATGCACATACCTATGTGAAGCGGTGTGATGTCTGTCAGCGAACTCAGTATCCTATATGCAAAGATGAGATGCCTTTGAAACCCATAATGGGAGGACGTGCATTCTCTAAGTGGGGAATAGACTTTGTTGGTCCGATTAATCCCCGAGCTAAGGGTTCACATGCTGAATATATCATTGTGGCCACAGACTATCTAACCAAGTGGGTAGAGGTAAAAGCTACGACAAAGAATGATGCTCAGACGACCGCTAAGTTCTTATTTGAGAATGTGTTCACTAGATACGGGCTACCTATAGACCTAGTTAGTGATAGAGGGACTCACTTCTTGAATGAAGATATTGAAAATCTGCTCCAAGAGTTCTTGGTAGTACACAAGAAGTCTGCCCCCTATCACCCACAAGCTAATGGGCAAGCCGAAAGCACAAATAAGGTTCTATGCAATGTGCTGACTAAATTGGTAAATACTAAATGCTCTGATTGGGACAAATAGCTACGCCATGCTGTTTGGGAATACCGAGTAGCCTATAAAACGGTGCTCCAAGCCACTCCTTTTCAGATGGTGTTTGGCCAAAATGCAGTGCTACCATTGGACTTCTTGATAGGTACCTACACTAAAAGTAGCACAGGAGCATGAGTGGACGGGTCATGAACTCTTTTCGAGGATTTTTTATCTTGAACGATTAGGTGAGACAAGACTAAGAGCTGCAGCAGGTATATATGTTGTTAAGAAAAGACAAAAGGCGTACTTTGATGCCCATGTTAAGGATAAAAGCTTGAAGGACGGAGACTTAGTTTTGGTGTATACCCTGAAACAACATGCAAGCAAGCTAGAAAAGCATGGTTATGGACCTATGATCATCAATAGGATTTCAACTAGTGGAGCAGTACAACTAGCCACTTTAGAAGGCGATGTTCTCCCTAATTACATAAGCGGATGCAGAGTCAAGTTATATCAAGAACCCCTAACTGAAGAGATGCTAAATAGACTCAACACTACCAAGAAACACAAGGAAGAAGAAAAACGGATTCGAGAAGAAGCACATGCAGAAGCTTTGGAACGCATCCGAAGAATGAAGTTGAGAAGACAAGGTAGAGATCAGCTTAGGACAGATGACTATGTGCACCCAGGATATCATATGGCTATGTGTGAAGTTTCAGGCATTAGCTCTCATAGAATAATTGATCGACATCCTTTTGTAACCTTAGAGATAGGACAAGGAAAGAGTGCAAGGACTGTAAGGGCATTGATTGACTCAGGTGCAACCACTAGTGCGGTTAAATTTCCTTACTGTCAAAAGTTGAACTTAAGTATCAATCCCATTGAAGCATATCTCATAGGATTAGGAGGTGTGGAGACCCCTTGCATGGGCGAGGTGGAACTTCCCACCTACATTCAAGATGTTTTACTGACAGTTAAAGTACTAGTGTGTCAAGATGAGGATCTCACTGAGCCTCTTGTCTTGTGTCAAGACTGGATTTATGATCACGCAGTCAACCTCAACCTAAGAAGTGGACTTCTTCAGGTTTGGGTAAATGAGAGTCAAATTACAGTTGAGTTAGACAATGGAGCACTCAAGGAACTAGGAAAGGCACACACTCCTGGTCCTTCCAGGAGTACACATGAAGATGACCATGTTATTCTTGTCCAAAACTATGTGATGCAGAGGGACGATTATCTCAACAAAGAAGTCAAGGATGCGACGGAACTCCCTTCTTTTCCAAAAACCATAGGGATGCAGCAACCAAAGGTGGATCAAACACAGAGGAAGCAGAGGATTATGCTCGTAGCCAAAAGAAAATACAAAGCACGGTGTCTCAACCATCAAAACAAGTGTGGGAGCGAAAAGGTGAGCATCCTATTGCGATCAAGCCACAACAATTGACTCAATTTCCTATTAGTGATCAATAGCAGGACACTAATAAGAAGTCTTCCAAAAATTCTCCTGTGAAAGTGAAGTCTATCTGGGTACCCAAGAAGTCAATGAAGGCTAGCCTACAATTAAGACAAATTTGGGTGCCTAAGGGTTGCTTGCGGGCTCAAATAGCTACACAGAGACCACACCATGTACAACATAGTTCACTCACTCGAACATCTGATACCCATGCTTATACATCATGCACGAACACATATTCACCCATGAGCACGAGTAGAATCACTTGTAAATGGGTCCCTAAAAAGCCTCATTTCCAAGCAGACACTCTCACAAAGCCCTCGAGAGTCTCCATCGAACAAAAAGTGCAAGCCATCCACTGTGTTTGGCTGCCCAAAGCTTGTAATAAACCCCCCAACCCCCACCTGTAAATTCATCTCCACCTACTAACTATATCATTCTTACACTACATCTTTCCATTTAGCTCCTAGGACTATCCAGTCACTAACTACACACACGATCACCGAGCACTTAGTGGCCTACTAAACTCTCACTAACCTCATGTTAATGTTGTAACGGGGACAAAAATGGTTCTATCTTTCCCTTTACAATGTTAACACATGCTTATATATTCTCACAGAGCCAGCAAACAAGAAGTAAAATGGCCGAGGCTGCAAGAACTAGCTCCCAAGCAGGCACCAACCCTCAGATTGTGGACATTGAAAGCCTCCCCATTGAGGAAGAGTTGAAGGAAAGACCATTGGCATTAAGAGCTTTACATGCCCTACCTGTTCAGAATCCTCCCCAAGGGCACACATCACCAGTAAGCAAAAACTCACATTGGTTCAGTGATGCGGCAAGACCTCTTGGAGACGGCACTTACTTGTGGGAGGCCGAAATAGAGTTCAACGGACGCTGGGGTCGATATCATTTCTTTACCCGAGAGTTTGAGAGGCTTCAAAATAATGAAGGGTTGAAACCGATATGGAAGAAGGCGGGACTATATGATTACTTCAAAGCCTAGTTACCGAAGCCAGACTTTCTAAGGTGTTCATATTTGATTAGCACCCTCACTCCCAATAAAGAGAAAAAGGGGTATAGCACCTTTGTCCTACCATCGCTTACAAGAGGTAATGAACTGAAGCGCTTCAAATTGACGAACAATTTGGTAAGGGAAGCTCTCGACATGAAAGGCATGCATATCCCCACAGAGAAGGAGTCAATGGTCCCAGACAACATGAAAAATAGGAACCTGAGTAAACTCAAGGATATGGTGGCAATGACACCAACTATTGCCATTCATCTCCGCATGTGCATGCAACATTTCGCGTTCCCTGCTCAAGAGAGGTTCATGATGCCACCCAAGAAGATTTGGTTCAGTCTATATTTAGCAGACGCCTTCGATTTGACAATCAACATGCCTCATTGGATTATTGACCAAATACACTTGGCACATCAACGGTGGTATAAGAAGCAAAAGTCAGTACTTTATGGATGTTGTGCTCTCACAAGGATTGTTTTCATATGCTTGGCATATGATGTGCAAATTCAAAGGGCACTTGTTTGGACCAGGGTGCAAGAATTCCAACGTACACTATCAACTGCTGGGCCTCCATCCAAGAAAATGAGGGGAGCGGTTCAGATGCCCTGTGCACAGGCCCGCGGTGCTACATTGACACCAGAGACAACTCCTCGACTCCCAAGGGGAGTGCAACCCTTCACTATCAGATTACCAAGGCATAGCACAGAAGGACCGAATCTGGTGTTTCCACCTATACCCACAGACCTAGAGTTCCCTCATGGCTTCACACTGGAAGATCTAACTGATGAGGAGGTAGCCAGAATAATTAATGCTACTAATTTAGAAGTTGAGGCTGAGCAGGCAAGCCAACAACAGACAGTCACAGACCAACCCCATCGAGTCCAACTAGAAGTAGTGGAAGTGGATGATGATGAAGAGGAGACTGTAGAAGAGGAGCAAGAGGATGAACAAGAAGGATTGTCCGACAAAGAAGAGCATGAATATGAGCAAGAAGTTGTACAGGAACTTGAAGGAGCCCCTGCTTATACGAAGCAACTGAAAAAGTTGTATGATACCATCAACCAAGTTCAAGAACAACACAAACTATCCCTGGCAGCAGGAAAAGCCCTCATGAACCAAATCCTAGAAGAGGAAGGGGTGGATGAGCAATACAGAGCAACCCGTGACATGATCGTTGACGCATTAGGGGTACTTGAAACAGTGCATACCGCTCTTGCGCACTCGCAAAAATCAGAGAGAAGATACGACAGACGCCCCCCTCGATCAGGGAAACACCCATAGGGCACCACATCCACGACCACGGGCATGGCTCAAACCATTCATGACACTAAGGAAGCCCATACCTCAAGTGCACCCCCGTCACCCCCTTTACCACCCCTACCTCCAACTCCACCACCTTCACCTCCCACTACCAGTGTCACCACCATCGTCACCACCCCAGAGTCCACTTCCCATACCGAAGCATAGACTGTGAGTCAACCCTCACAATCCGCACAACCTATCACCACCCCTATTGTAAATACTACCACTGACACAGTACTTCTAACTGTAGCCATTGAAAATCCCATTCCCCCGATCACGCTTCCTGGCGGACCATATTCACAACTACACACACCACTTTACACCTTCACAACCATCACTACACTGACGATTCCCATGTTCATAATCACTCCCACGATTGCATCCACATATGACATCATGGACATATCACCTACTTCTGCACCTCTCCCTCCCCCCATATTTTCACAATCTCCCATTCCCCCACCACCCACCACCCTTTTCAAGCACAGCATACACACTCCCATTCCCTTTTCCCTACCCCTCTGCATTCAACACCTTTCCCACATCCAATCCTGTTAATAATGTATTTAATAATATGTACCAGTGTATGTCTCAACTACAACAGCATTACCAGCATCTAGATGCCCAGCATACGAGCTTGTTTAGAAATCATGAAACACTACAAGAGAGATTCATTAATTTAGAGAAGGAGAAGAGGCAGTTATAACAACAGTATAGTACATTGCGAGCACAGCATGATCAATTAATCGCCAATCCACCCCAGATAGATACTGAAGAAAAACAACAACTTGATGATCTGTTACACGCTCAGATAACAGACAATCTCAAGCTTCGACGTAACCTCGCCTTACTACGAAAGCACATGTTTGCACCACTCGAAGAAAATAAAAGACTATAGAAACAGATTGAAGAGAACCTGGAAGCAGCAATGGAGGGTTCATCGCAAGAAATCGACCCAGAGAATTTCAAGGCCATCCCATCGGCAAATATGCAAATCGTATTGGAAACACACGCCAATCTCTTGGAAGCATATGCTGCCTTAGAAAGAGAGCAGGATGACCTACTAAAGCAACTGGAAGCTCAGCAAGATTCACCAAAAGAAGTTACAGCCGCAGTAGACACATCTGAAGAAGTCGCAGAACTCAGAGCACAACTGGCAGAACTACAAAATAAAGTTGTTCAATATGAGCATCAACGCTCTTCCCTCGTGGAACCGAAACCTGAAGACTTAGTTCCAATTGAAGTTGAGGAGATCTTTGAAGACCCATACGTACCGATCCCTGCACCAGGGGGTAAGCAAACAGAAGAAGGAATGGACACAATTGAGATCGAAGCTCTTGAATGGATGCAGAGGTTAGAGAAGGTGGCCACAACCCACGATGAGAGGGTGGCAGTACAGATACAGTCGATGTCCCGATTGGAAGAAATCATCATCAAATCCGATTACTTCAGAAACCTCTCCCATCATAGGTGGATTGGCATGCCCGATGATTTGTATGTCCCATTTTGTGTCTTAATGGCAGATTATAATGCTGAAATAAAGCAACGCACAACAAAAGAACCAACCTCGGTGACACAGTTTGCACCAGAAGACATCCCTGCAAGTGCCACGCATGGGAATATATTTCAACCTACCTAAAGGATCCGTCTGCTTGAAACATACCCTGAGATGATACACACTTGGAATAACATGCCATTATACATCAAGTATAACCCATGCTACTTCCCTGTCTTTCGAAGAAGGTCTTGGCCAGAGTACACCAAAATAGTTTTGACAGTTAAAGGATGTGAAAAGTGGCTAAACTATGTGTACTTAGCACCCCCTCATGGCCAACCCACGGTCAACTACATGATCTCAACCATCCGACACTGGGCAGTCAGATTCAAGAATATACCAGATGTCATGGCACAGATGTGCCTCAAAATCTTTGAGCTAATGCTAGTTACATTGAGGACCTTTAAGAATGTCAAGGAACCTCATCTTTCAGCTCTCGGATTTAATGAAGGAAATCAATACCTTGTTTATGATAAGAGCACCACACCATCCATCAATGTCATCTATGCATGGCATGCTCGTATCAAGTATCTACCAGCCTGCTTCAAGCAAACGTTTGAGGAAATGTTTCTCAATGGGTTTTGGGAATATCATTCAGAGATATTCATTCCCAGACCATCTCATTTATTGCAGTTATTTGCTATGGAACAGGTTCTACATTCAGAAAAGTTATGTATGCCACATCCGGAAGTTCCTGGGCCAATAGACTGGGATGCCCTACTCACCAATTTGGCAAAAGGACTGAAATTATCAGAACATCAATTGGCGACTGATGTCGTGAATTACTATATCCAACGATCCACTCAACAAGGGTCTGTCAGAGACGACAGACGCGAGAGAGGGGGGGGTGTTGGCAGCAGTCAAGGTACCCAAAGACTCACAAGACAAGGAAGTCAAAGAAGGGATTCAGAGCGAAGAGAAAGCACAAGCAGACAAAGTAGTTAACGAAGATCTGGCAAGTAGGCCGTCCAAATTTTTCCATGAAGTAATACTTCCTAAATAGTGAATTTAGTCACTCTACATCATTGTAAATACCATTTCACCTTTTTGTAGCTCCATTTTGTGCAAGCCAAGGAGTCCTTGAGCTTGAGGAGCGTTAGAAGTATCTACCTATCAGTTTTCATATTTTTTAGACTCTGTTTGAGCCCTCAAATAGGCCCTAGAACCTAATTTATAACTAGGACGGACACTAGGTCTGGATAGGGCCAAAGCTAGTCAAAAACTATAAATAGAGCTATAGAGCTCATTTTTGGGGTAGCTTGTAATAGATTTGAACTTGTATGAGCACTTTTGAAGTAATCTAAAAGAACTCCATTATCTTTCTCTTTGTCTTGCCGTGTGTGCACGCGTGTGTGTATGTGTGTGCATGTTAGTGTGCTTCTCACTCACACACTTGTGCCATCACTTGTTCGAGGTCTTCATACCATCCTCACGTCTTTTTGGATTGACATTTTAAGGAGGTGATACTCATCACTGAGCTACAATTGTGTAGCTCAGTTGTTTCTTGTATGTATTTTGATTCCCATTGAATATGTAATGCTTGCTATTGCTTACTCCAAAGACATACATAATTGATCTCACTAATGTTTATTGTTTCCATAACTCTGAAATGGAAAAATAAAATAGATTTTTCAATTATCAACATAGAGAATACCACATGATTTGATCTTGCAAAGCTTATAAGTATGCGTTTTTGCATACTTATATTGATATTCACAAAACTCTTCCAATTGCCACTTAAAGAATATTATCTCAACCAATCATAAATATAAACGAAACCACACATCTATCCAATAGAACAGTGTAGGATGTGGATATAAATAAGAACAAACAAAAAGATGCCCTAAGTATTACACTCCAAGGAACAAAGTATTACATAAGTCAAAGTTTACGAAGCTGGATAGTTTTTCTACAATAGGAGCATATCATATGTTTGCCCAACCTCATGCATTACATCATCTTCAAGAACTTGAGCAGTCTCAATAATATTTTCTTCATCTAGAATTGGCTCTTCAAGGTCAACCATGTCTCTAGGCTCATCTGCTAATGTTGGCAATGGTTCCCTTGAGGCAAGCTAGAATCTTTCTATGTCATCAATATGCTTTTTACCTACTTCTGGGTCCTTGTCTAGGCACTCATTAAGACCATCAATTTGCATTCCAATGAAGCTAACTTGGGCTTCATCTTTCTCTACAACTATGCAATGCTTGAACAAGAAGCGATTGTCATGCAAGTAAATGTGGTGGAAGTTGTTTATCATGGAATGGAGATGAGCACATGGTGATAAAAGAAGTTAGAGGAAAACCAAATATCTGAATCTAACTAAACCATTGAATGTAGAATGCTTAAAAACCCCAAGATATATTGCTCATTTGCTTGATTTGGATGTGCATAGCTCTAGATATGAGTGCTCAAAGCTATGGAGAAAGCCAAACTTTATACTTGGCATCGGCTTTATGCATAAAGCCGATGCCAAGTATAAAAGTTTGACCTTTTCCATAGTATTGACCACTCATATTTATAACTACAAGTATCCAAATCAAGCAAGTGAGTAGTGGATCCTTGGATTTTTAATAACTCATACCTATAACTACAAGTATCCAAATCAATCAAGTTAGTAGTCGATCTGAATTATCATGCCACATTAAGTTCCCAAAAAGGATAAATAACTAAAGCATTCAAAATGGAATTTATTTGTAGGGGTCAAAATCCTCATTTAGAGACTCAAATATGCTCATATTCTTATATCTTCCAACAAAAAGATATTTTTTTTTCAGATATGAATATACCATTTTATGCAGAATTCTTAAAAACCCCAAGATCAAAGACTCACTTGCTTGATTTGGATACTTGTAGTTATAGATATGAAAGGTCAAAGTTATGAAAAAAGTCAAATTTTATACTTGGCATTGACTTTATGCATAAATTCGATGCCAAGTATAAAGTTTGATTTTTTTCCATAACTTTGACCACTCATATCTATAAGTACAAGTATGCAAATCAAGAAAGTGAGTAATCGATCTTGAGGTTTTTAAGGTTTCTACATCAAATGGTATATTCATATCTAGCAAATTATTTTTCTAATGAAAGATGTAAGAATATGAATATGTTTTGAGTCTCTAAATGAGGATTTCGACTCCTACAAAGAAATGCCATTCGAAATGTTTTAATTATTAATCCTTTTTAGGAACATAATGTGGCATGATAATTCAGATTATGAATAGACAAATGAAGTATTTTAATAAAAGAACAAGCATCTAGGCCACATTTCACCAAACTGTGGCAAAATGACTATTTTGGAGATGAAGTTTGGGTGCATTTTCCAACCAATATGCTAGAACAAGGATTATCATAGCTTTATTCATCCACCAGAAAGGAATATTTATGTAGGCCTAAGGATGAAAAAACAGGCTAAAGCACAATGGCATAGAAATTTGAAAGAAATAAATGTTGGAATGTAGTCTTTGCTGATGGTGATGAGTCTACCAAACCATTCTAGATTGTGAAAATTTTAGAATTCATTAAAGATATTGATCAAAGTAGAATAGAGGCTTTGATAGTCCATTGGTATTATAATAAAAGTAGTAATGCATTCAGAGATAAGTATAACTTACAAATGGTATGTGATACCAAACAAGTAGGCTCAAGAAAGAAAAAGAATATTCAGAGTACATAAACTCTTAAAATGGATGATGTAGACATTCTTGCTTATGATTTTGCCTTAACAAAAATAGGGCACTTTAGGAAAGTATCCATCAATATAATAAAGCAAAATCTTGCAGATCTATGTGACATATCTAATGATAGGCAAACAAGAAGATTTGTGCATGATCCTGTAGAAGTTGGTATGTACTTGGATGAGGATAGAGCTCTTATTGATATAGAAGAAGAAGAAGAAGAAGAAGAAGAAGAAGAGAGCTGCAATAGTCTCAGACTGAATCAATGCATCCAATGAGGGCGGTGTAGACATAGATCAAGAAATTTGTGGCTTGATCTAAAAATCTATGAAATTTTTGGTGCTTATGCAAATGATCCAAAGGAGTTTGTATGATGAAATCATGTTCTCTAGCATTTCCGATTCACTATCTAAGATCCTCCATCGAGTATGCATTCAATATTTATCTTCTGTGTGAAATTTTTGATCACTTTATCTTTCTTATATAGATTCTTTAGATGTCAATGTCGAATAGATCAAAACTTTGGGCGCATTTTGAGCTACAAAATTTTCAAAAAATGTCAAAAAAACACATGCTTTGAGTTGATTTTCGAAATATATGTATACTAATATAAAGGGTTTTCTAACATAAGATGCAATTTCCTTGATTTTCAATGAGGGGTTTCTCTTTTAACAACATAGTTCTCATTTGTTATGACTCGCTATTTTTAATTTGTGTTTCAAGAAGCTTGCTTCTATTTATTAGGCATATTTTTTTTGCTTCACAAGCTTCATATGTCTTCTTGATTTCCATGCTATCTTGTAGTTGTTTCTCATGTTCCTTCATTATTTCGGCTATTTTGTTTTGCATTTTGACATTCTCCTCTTTTAATTTATCAATCACTTTATGTGCCTTGATTGAATCTCCCTCCTTTTTATTGAATGCTATTTGTGTTTTCATGAGTTGTTTAGAGAGTTGTTCACTTAATGCTTTGAACTTGCCTTTTTCTACATTTGGTTGTTCATATTCTTTATCTACCTCCATGAGATGTTGTTATGTGTCCATGGTTGTCTACATCATCTGTTTGACTACATGCTTTAATTGGGCCACGTCCACATTGAGCCATGTGTGTGGTATGATAGGCTCATCTCATGTTAGCACATCTTTACCTTTATTAATATGTAAGGTTTCATTGAATGGTGGCCTAATTTGGAGTTGTATTTGCAGCTTAGCCTTTTTATCTTCTACAACTTTGGAACAACTTAAATCATGTCCATGGAGATAGCTCCGCTATTATTCTTATTGGTTCAAAAGATTCTAGCTTTCTTGGCTCTTCTTCTTGTTGAAATTTTTCTTTTGGGTGCACTACAAATTTTGGCCCTTCTGTTGTAATCGCCTTGAATTGTAATCTCGTGTTTTCATTAATGCGAATCATGTAAATCTGGTCTTTTTTTGGTGCTCTTTTTTGTTTTGCTTCAGCTCCATTTTCTTTTTCATCCTTTTTTTCAATGGCCACCTCCTGTTGGTCAACTATTTGATCTAGCTCATCCCACCTTCCATCATCATCATTGACTTCTACGTTAAGATTCACATTCACGGTAGATTGTTCCCTGTCAATATGGGATTCTGAAGATGAAATGGAGTTAGCTAATACCAACTCTTATATTGTTCCATCTTTGAAAGTCTTTTACCCCTTTGATTCCTCTTTACATCACTCATTTGGCAATAGTGGTGACCTTGTACTGTTAGGTTCATTTGCCCTTCCCTATATGTGTGCATGGTTTGGAGGGATTCTCGTAATTCTTCTTCTATGATGGGTGGTAGTGGTACCAAAGTTGACTTTGGAATTGTGTGCACTCTTTTTGATGATGGAGTGGTATCTACCACTGTTTCTTCTCTCATTCTCATTGAGCCTCTCATCATAGGCATTGAGATTGTGTCAGCTTCTTCTATAATCATTACAATTCATTTCTTCTTCAGGACGGTAGCTAATTTCACATATTTGGTCATTTCCACTATTGAGGGCATCTCTCTCAAGTGATCAAAAATATTCAATGCATGATATATCAATATGGTGAGAGTTATGCTACCATTTAGAAATTTCCTGTTTCCCCACTGTTTCTTTGCTACTTAGAGGGCCTATCATAACCACCGACCTCTCCTCCCTTAAAGTTCAATGATTGCAAACATAAGTACGTGATGCATCCATAGTTCAAGTTTGTAGGATACGATGTATGATGAGGTCTTGGCTATTGAATTCTTGTGACTTCCCACATGAGTGGGGTTGTGTTGGACCTACAAAGCACGGAGCTTGTATATGATGACAATTGACCCATCCCCTCTCCCTTTTCTTCTTGACGATATTTGATATGTGCTCATTTCTTATTTGTCTATTGTACTAGACTAAGTGTGCATAGGTCCGAAGGCTAGTAAATATTGTAGGAAGGAATTTTTGTTGTTGCCATGTGATGTGTGATGGTTTTACCTTGGCATAAGGTCATTTTAGTAAGTATTGCATAACCTCATGCATTGTCTTACTATATGATATGTATCGAGTAGATGACAAATCTCTATGCTAGCAGGATATGACTCTCCCTTTGGTTTTAGTATTGGGATATCTCTTCACATGTTTATGCATGTTGAAAAATAGATGATTGTTTCATATTTGTGATGCACTTCTTTACACAGGTATGTGGATGTTTTGCAAGAATGACCAGTTGTTGGAAATATGATGCTTGGAATGCTTGTGGTTGGGTGGTTTTTTGTGAATTCCCTATATGGGGATTGTATCCAAAATCCTCCCCAACACAAAAGAATGGGGTTGAGCTATCTTAATCTTGTCTTTCTAATTGTTCATTTCATATTCAATTGCCAACTGCCATATACATGAGCCATGTGGTTAAGTATTTCTCCATGATCATTTAAGGAGCCCATAGCTCATCAATGCTCATTCTTGACCTCATGATGTTGCACACTAAAGATCTAAGGTAATAAATTCATGCCACTATGTATATGTGTGTGTGTGTGTGTGTGTGTGTATATATATATATATATATATATATATATATATATATATATGTGTGTGTGTGTGTGTGTGTGTGTGTGTGTGTGTGTGTATGTGTGTATATGTGTGTATATATTAAATTCTTTCCTTAATTGTAACCTATTTCCATTTAAATGAAAAATAAATTGATGAATGAAAATTTCTGGTTACCTCAAACAATAGTGAATGTAGAGCTTTGTAATCATATACATGAAGCTCTATAATCCAAATTGCATAGATATGAAATTTTGTAAGCCAATCTTCTATTGACTTGCTTGAAATTGCACAAGAATAAGCTAAAAATAAAACAAAAATTGCAAAATAGAATGAAATGGATACTAGGAGGGATTATGATAGTGAGAAAAAAAAGAAGAAAATTGCATGAAAATAAGTGTGGTAGAGAAAAGATGTAGACTTACCTATTGTTCTACTATGCATGCACTTTTGAAATCCCTTTTCGAAAATGACCCACATAGCATGCATGGTTTCTTTTATAGAAATAGTTATGTCAATATAAACATCACTGTACACATCAAGAATTATTTTTCTCCTATCGGTATGCACATCGGTATACCAAATGACTAACTTATATAAATAACTAAAAATATCAAATATTTAAAAACTCTAAATAAAGTGTCAATATATGTGTCAATAAACAAAAAAAAAGAAACCTAGCTACTCAATGCCTACACAAATGGCTATACTGACAGAAACATATATTCATCAGTTGAAGCCACACTCTAACATTGGTGATTTGGTTTCTAATGGAAATAGCAATGGCTCTAATTTTTAGTTCAATTTGGAAGCATTGAAAACCCATCCTTTTCTTATTAGTGTATTGATCGACCGAAGGAGAGAGTGCATGTCCCACACCTACAATGCAATATCTCAAAGAACCTCTACTTAGGGGTAAACTTTTTGATGCCATTGACTTCCTTCCTAAGAATAAGAACATATGACTCGATGGTCTTACAAGTGAGTTGTTAAAGATACCCTTGTGGAGCCCCTTTTCTTGGTGTTGTGTGAGGCCATACAAATTTGGTGTGGTATTGAGATGCCTAAATGTTGGGGTGATTATATTGATCCATATAGGACAACATGAATTGTATTGAAAATCAGAGACACACCAATGATATAGAGAATGTATAAGGTGATTGCAAAATTCCTTGCAAATTGTGTTACAAATCGAATTCAATTTTACATTAACAAAGACAAAAAGTTCCTAATAAAAAAGAGTTTGATCTTGGAAGTTATCATTGATGTTTGGGAAGATTAAAGTATATTAAAGAGACACGTTAGAACTTTATATTTTTTGAAGATTAACTTCGGCATAGCTTATGACTTGGTCCTTGAAATTAGAATATCTATCAAAGAAGGTTGCCCATTCACCCATCTTTTGTTCGTTATTTCTATGTATGGTCTTAGTTTCCTTATGTAGGATTGTGTCCTCTTGGGTCAACCAAGTGTCTCCGTCTCTTCTCCAAGAAATGTAATTTTTAGATATACTCAATACTCCACCCTCAAGTGACCACAAATGATCCATGGTGCTCTAAGTTATAAGGCCCTCATTATGAGGAGAGGCCATTGTGAGAGCCCAGACATTTGTGGAACCCTAACTTCCAAGTTACATGAGGTCTATGTGTGATCATGATGGTAATAGATGATTTTTGTGAGCATAGCAATTAGGTTAGGTAGGGCATAAACTTTCGGGCCATTGGGTTTCCATTCAAGGCAAAAATAAAGGCCTTGTGGTGTCGTGTGGTTTTCCCATAAAGCTTAATGGGGGAGTGTAAAGGGGGGCTTAACTCCTTCTACGAGGTCCAACGGGCCTATCCCCTTGGCATGTAGGGCCGAGACCCCCTAGGACTTTTGCTCGTGGAGATATTGTCAAATTATATATTTTGTTGGTTATTTCATATCTCTCAACTACGTTTATCTATATTGACTCCCCTTGTAAAAGCTATATAAGCATGGGCCAAGTTGAGATTTACGCATCATGCATTAGTAAGCCCTTCATCTAGAGTCTATCTAGATCACCATCTACGCTCCACATTGGGAGCACACTGGTTGATAGCACTATCATTGTAACTGCATTACTCTTGGTAATATGAGAATTTGAGTTCTCTATCTCTCAGTCTATGTCTATCTTTGTCAGTGTCTTTCTCAACTCTATCTACTAGTCTATCCTGTTGTGTTGTAATTTTCTTACATGCTATCAAAGCTCAGGAGGCTCTAGGTGGTGCAAAAGTAAAAATGCAGAGGTTGCAGAGGTTTCAATGACAAAACAAAGAAGATTTCAAGCACTATATTGTCGAATGGATTTCTCCACTCTAACTTAAATTCGAAAAAATTAAAATCTTCTTAAAGATTGGTGACCTCTAAACCTTTCAAAATGCATTCCATGTGACTTTTCGATTTGAATAATCTCTTTCTTTAGTACCTGCAGGCAAAAAGAAAGAGGAAGATGTGCTATAAACAAAACGTGAAGGGATGATAACTAATGAGTATAATTATGTACATGGATTAAGTATAATTATGTACATGGATTAAGGGTATTTGCTATATGAGTTTATGTTATGAACTTGTTTATGGTGAGAGAAATAGGCCATGGATGTTAGCCTTGTGTACATGAAGAAGAAGTCTATGTTCATATAAACCCTCCATGATCATGTATGCTTTTCATGAGAATCCTTCACAACCATGTGAACTCTTCATGACAAGCAAACATTTTATGTATATGAGGAGCCCCTACTGCCTATGTCCATTTGAACCCTCCATACATAACCCTCAGTATATGTGTAAGCATTAACCCTAAGTTCCTATATGTGTAAGCATTAACCCTAAGTGCTATGTCTAAATGTCCATACATATGTGATGTGAATGTGTGATTGTGTCTTGTGACTTTATGTGAATGATCATGTGTGTGTCTAAGGTGTCAAGTTATGTGTAATCAAATGAGTAATATGTATATGTGTTGTGCCTACTTATGACTTAATGTGTATTTCATTTGTGAATGCAACCCTATTTTCCTATGCATGTGTGTGTTTCTGTGCATATATATATATGTGACGTATGTATGATAGTGTGTGAATTAAAATGTGTGAATTCTCGTAGGTTTCAATGTACCCATGTGTATGTGTGTGCATTGGAGTGAATAAGCATGTGTGTACATATGTATGTGTAAAGCACTACATGTGTATATGAAAGTGAGCATGTGAACCTGAAATGCTCTTTATTTATAAAAAACAAAATAATTGAAACGAAAACTATAAAACAAATATAAAATAAAAGAGAAAACAAATAAAAATAAAAGTAAAACAAATAAAAATAAAAGGAAAACAAACAAAAACGTAAGTGAACTCGTGAGTCGTGTTGTGTGTGTGCAAGAGTGTGTGTTAAAAGAAGTTGTGTGCACATGTGTGCATGTTTATATATATATATATATATATATATATATATATATATATATATATATATATATATATATATATATATATATATATATATATATATATATATATATATACATGTTTATATATATATATATATATATATATATATATATATATATATATATATATATATATATATATGATGTATTGTGTTTTCTGATGTTTCTATAGGTACAATAGAGAGAGAAAGATTTTACCCCCCCCCCCCTTCCAACTACTGCTACGCATGCACAGAGAGAGAGAGATTCTGTTAACATTGTGCATGTTCTTAAAAGAAATATATGTGCATGTTTCTAGACTTATGTTTGTAATTTGTGATTAAGCATATATGTTTCTATGTGTGTGTACCATGATGGATGTATGTGCATATGAATGCGTGTGTGTGTATATATGCATATGTATGCATGCCTAATTGCATCTGAATGTGTGGAGCAAAAGCAAGCTTGAAGATCGAAGGAGGAATGCAATGCGCATGTAAAGAATGTGCAACAATGAGAGAGAGAGAGTGTGTGTGTTCGATCCGAATTTGTAACTGGTGTGTGTCTACGTCTTCATCATCAAAACTCGTGCTTTAGAACACAAAAAATGAGGGGTTTCATCAGAGATCATAGTTGGTATTGGAGCAGGAGATGCATGGCGTTCAGACAAGAGCCGGCCATGTGCTCAGACAGAGAAGCCAAGCGCCCATGCTCATGGGGAGAGCAGTCAAGCACCCACGTTCACGAAGACAGAGGGAGAGCCTCTCCTCTCCTCTTCTCCTCCTCTTGGGTGATGAAATGAAGGCTCCCATCCTCCTTATATCCTCCTAAACAGTGGTTGTGCGTGCATATGTGGGATAATACAACTCAATCGATCTTCATTCCATACATTTTTTAATTTGAAACAAGGCCAAGCTAAAGGTTAGAGAAGATTCGAATTTTTCTTGAACTTTGGGGGGAGAGAACTTATGCTATAGATTAGAATTTGGGAAAAACAATGATGTACTTATGTATTATGGGCAATGGACTTGGGATATGGGTCATTAGCATGTTCAAAAAGGCTTCATATTCTCAGTTTTGAGCCCCCAATGTCACTACTTCATGAAGATTTGCTCTCCCATAGTCTTCTCTTGACATACCCGTCTTCTCTGCATTATAGCTTGGTCATACAACATCCGATTTTAGAAATCTTTGTCATGTTATGAAGCTGCATTCCTAAGCTTCGATTTGCAATAGACTATGCTTGATTTGGACAAGAGTTGTTCAACCAAAATCCCTTTGTAGTGCTTCAATAGGAACTAGGTAGCCACTTTCAGGCCTAGTTTTTCATCCTTTGGTGTCCAAATCCATTTTTTTCACTTGGGATAGCTTTATATCTTCAAAGTACAGATGCTAGACTACATCTTTTGGATTGGAAAGGATTGTCAAAATTCAGAAGTACTTCAGTTTGAATCAATTTGCCCAATGGGGGCTATTGCTACACTATTTTGGCATCATTCTTGTTGGTTTTTGGCGATTAGAACCTCCTCGGGCCAACCAGACATTTCAAATTTTTTGTTTGGACCTGGCAAGGATTGAAGATCAGTGCCTTCACGCTTCATAGATTGCTTGGATTTCGCTTCTGCAGCTTCATTTTGTACCAGGGAAGTGCTCTTGTGATATGTTTCTTTTCTTCTTTCATATTTAAAGTTTACTTCCATTCTTCTGATATACGCTAGTTAGCAAACAGGGGGAGTGAAGCATGGAGTCCAAAGGGAAACAAATAGTAGAATGTAGTTCTCCATCTAAAGAACAACTAGAGGATCCTAATCTTAGGATGGAAGAGGTGGAAATAGGATAGGAAGTAGAGGAAAAACTAGAGGAAAAAGAGCCTCAACAAGAAGAATATACCTATGAGGAACTTTTGGATGAGTTTGTTACTCATGACCAATTTGGAGACTTAAAGGAACAGACCCTTAGACTGAGTAACCAATTTGGAGACTTAAAGGAACAGACCCTTAGACTAGAGAGAGACATAGGTAGCATCACATCTCCGATTCAGTAGCTCAAGTCTCAAATGATCTCACTTGAGACACATGTCACCTCTTTCCTAGCTAGGAAGGAAAGAGAAACCCCTATCTTCCTCTAGAGATGACTAGGAAAGATCCTTCTCTTCCTAATAAGCACAAACGAGAGAGCTCTAGGGAAATTCCCCTCCTAAAATACTTAAAACCACCTACCTTTATGAGGGATGACCGAGATAGAAACAAGGATGCAATATACTCTTTTTTACAAAAGTGGCATGATTTGCATCAACTGAAGGGCACCCCACCAAAGTACCGTGTGCTAGAGGCGAGTCTCTCGCTTGGCTTGCGTGCTTATAAGTGGTGGATGAGTCTCAAGGAGGCCAACTCTATCCCTATAGATTGGGCTCAGTTTGAAACTATTTTCCTAAAAGAGTTTCTTCTTGAGAACGAGGAGGAGAGGAATTGGGATGAGTGGGATAGGATTACACAGAGAGGTAGGCCTTTGATGGTCTACATATCCCACTATAGGGAGATCATTTGGAAACTTAAGGTCTTAGGTGACTTTCAAAAAATTAGAGGGTTTGTTAGAGGCTTAGATAAATCCATCAAGAGAGAGGTAAGAAGGAATGCACCTAAGATGTTTGAGGAGGCGATCAAGTATGCACAGATCTATGAGGACCATAATCATCCTCAATATACTCCTATGGAGATGGATCAGCCCCTCAAGCCTCTTAGCACCACTAAGTTCAAGAAAAAGTTGCAATTAGGGAAAAACAAAATTTTCATTAAAACATAGAGATCAAGCAAGCATCACATCTATTGATCATGTGTTGATTTGATATGTTTGGTAGCTCTAGAACACTTTGATCCCCTTATCATTCAAGTTCATTTCATTCACATGAGCAAGCCTCTTATGCCATACGTCAAGCTCACTTAGGGTTTGAGACCCAAAGTTGAATAGGGTTATGTTCTTGGTTTCTCTTACTTCAAAATTAAAGATCCTACCATGCTTCTCACCTCTAGCTATCTTCTTAATGCCTTGACATGGATCTTCCACAAAAGCTCCATGTTGGGTGAACCTAACTTGCAAGCCTTTTTCAACTATCTGGCCTATAATTATTAGGTTTTTAGTAATAGTGGGTACATAGAGAACCTTACTCAAAATGTTTTTCCTCCCATTGGAGGCTTTGAAATTATCAATCTTCTCCACATTGTGCTTATTATCACCCCTTGTTTGTACTTCATGTCTATGCTTTGGACTTTCCAAGTTATATAGTGTGAGGAGATGGTTGGATACACTCCAAAGATGAGGTTGTGTTGCAAAAATCCTGCTCTACACCTACCAATGTAGCTTTAGAGTACCTTAGTATACACCTTTAGCTTCCCAAGTATGCATTTGGACTTACTATATACCTTGGAACATCATTCCCAAATTGTTATAGCAAAACACACAACTTTTAGATTTGAAGGACTCCAAAAACTTGTTATTTATGGACTAGGTTCCTCTCAACAAAATACTTATTCGTCACTATTAGAAGTTATTTCACTAAGAGTATATGATGAGAAATAATACAGAGAAGCTCGGGGTGTAATCCCAAATTTTTGGGAAGATGATAGTGAGTAGACATAGGTTGCGTGCAGAGAACTTCTCACAATTTTATGAATCAAATGATGTACAAATTGATATCTAGCCAATAGAATAATCATGGTACCTATCCCAAGTTGAACGATATCAAAAGGATAAGTATACGAAGAGAACTCAATTAATCAATATCACTAAAATGAAGACTTTGCAACATACATCAATATAGAGAGAATGATTATCACTAAATGGAACAAATTTATATGATTATGAAGATATGATACAAGCGAGATGATGTAGAATTACTCATATATATGTGGGCTTAGTGTAGCTACAATCTTTAAGCTCAATGCCTCCTGCTCCTCTACTTCTATGCGTGACTAAAAGTCATGTGTTTTTATAGTCATAAAGTAAATTTGAATTCTGAAATCTACCACCTAAAAGTGTTCCTATTTTTAGGGTAGTATTGATTTGATTACAACCATTAGGTGCGTGGGATGTGCAACTCGTAACCATGAGATTCCTTCAATCAACCTCTTTTAATTTTATCTCAAGAGTTAAACTCCAATGCTTTTACAAGAGGGCTTCACATGTACTCTATAAGTGATCGAAGAATCATATGAGATAATGTTAGTATATGATCAATGTCTACCCCTCATGATTGTATGCACATTTTGTAAGGCCCCCATTATGAGGAGAAGCCAAGCATGCATTACCCAGTTGATGGGAATCCTAACTTGCATGTTGGATGAAGGTCATATTGGACCCTGTAAGGTATTGTAAGGAAAGGGAGTTACGAGGGTCCCCAATTGTGGGGTCCGGGGCAACAAGGAGCAGGCCCGACTGGGGGTCCAAGGGGGCCAGCAGGCCCCCTGCTTGGGGGGTCCTAGGGGGCCAACGGGCCCCCTGGTGGGGGTCCGGGGGCAACACCCCCGACACAACGATAAAGGGAATATTCCATGAAATATTCCTTGTCGGAGTCAAAAATCATCTATATTTGTTAGGTCGGTTCAACCGGCCTAAGCTGTGTATGGCAATTATGCAGGCGGTGGCCGCCCACGCTCTACCGCCCATGTATAGCCGTCCATGGAAGGCCACCCATGATCCTATATATACATGACTTTTGCACTACCTGAGACATTGATTTGAGCCAGCACTACCTTGTATCTCCCTATCTACAGTTGTCGAGATCACCATTTAAGCTCTATCTGAGAGCGGACGGGTGGACAATGCCATCATCTTTGTTCTTGCTGTTAGTAGAAAATTGTTGAGATTCTCTTGTATCTATTATCTTCTCTGCTATTGCTCCTGTGTTATATTGTGTAACTATTTTTTTACATGGTATCAGAGCCATAAGGTTCGAATAGCTTGAGAAGTATCACTATTTTAGCCTACTAGTATACTAGAATATCAATAGATTACTCGAGTGATTACATGATGGCTTCATCATTGAACATTGGTCTTGGTGCTTCAGCTAATGTTAATGTTGCACCTATTCAAATTCGCCCACCAGCATTCACTGAAGGGAAGCTGGATGGAACCAACTATACACTCTGGAAGTTCAAAATTTTTGCAATTTTGGACTCCTATGAATTACTTGACACTATCATGGGACCGATGGGATTGGATCCAGAGCCTATACCAGTTGAAGATCCAACAAATTCAAGATTGATGATTCAGCCAGATCTAGATCTTCTACGAGCTTGGAACGGTTGAATGCTGATGCATTATGTGCAATTGTCACTAGTGTAAGTGATCCTGTGCTTATTTTAGTTCAATATACTACTAAAGCACATGAGGCTTGGGGCATATTGGCTCGTCAATATGAGACCAAGAACCACACTAGGATACAAAATTTAGAAAATCAGTTGGCAAATGAAAAGAATTCTGATTCTGAAAAGGCTGAAGATTTTATCAAATAGATAAAACATCGTCAAGATCAATTGGCTGCAGTTGGTGTTGTTATAACACCAGAAGAGCTGGCTCGAAGATGTGTACATGTTCTTCCAGCAAAGTATGATGGATTAGTAACAACCCTTAACACTCAATTAAGACCAACTCCCCTCACATTTGAAGAGTTTTGTGCTATGCTTTTAGAACAAGAGATGCGATTGAAGAATCGACAAACTACAACTGATGCTCCATTCTCTACAAATACAAAAGGTAAAAGCTTTTCTGATGGATCAAAGAAGAAGCCAAAGAAGAAAAATTTCACAAGAAATTGCTTCTATTGTGAAAAGAAAGGCCATGCCATCAAGCATTGTAGAAAGAAGCAAGCTGATGAATGGAATGGGACTGTAAAATCATCGTGGAAGAACAAAGAGTCTCCAAACAACACAGAGCTAGAACTATGGGTAGCTATTGAAGAGGTATGCTCATCTGCTCAAGCTCATGTTGATGGACCATGGATTTTAGATAGTGGAGCTTCTCGCCATATGAGCAGTAAAAAAGATTGGTATAGTTCCCTAGTGCCTCTACGAGAATCCATCAATGTAGTGGTGGGAAAGGACTCCAAGTGTCCAGCAGAAGGAACTAGAACCATCTCTTTTATCACTTCTCCAGGTTTTGAGAAAAAGTTATCCGATGTTCTTTATGTACCTACACTTAAAAGAAAATTGTTGTCAGTTTCTGCAATAACAGATCGTGGACTCGAAGTTCACTTCAATAAGAGTGGTGCAGATCATGGATTCATCAGGTAATGTAGTAGGTAAAGGCATAAGACATGATAACTTGTATGAGTTAAGTGCCTTAACTGCTATAGAAGATAAAGATGTAAGCAAGTTATGGCACCAACGATTTGGGCATCTCGGATTTGCAGTTTTGAAGGAGATGCAAAGAACAGCGATGGTTGCTCATTTGCCTGCATTTTCAGAGTTGCAAGAACCTTGTGAAGCTTGTATGATGGCCAAGCAACAATGAAAGGCATTTCCAAGAGAAACCAGCAATTGATCTCAAGCTCCTTTAGAGTTGGTACATGCTGATCTCTGCGGTAAAATGTTTAGACCTGCATTAGGAGGATCTTTCTACTTTCTGCTGTTAGTCGACGATTGTAGTAGAAAGATGTGGGTTTATTTCATTCGAGAGAAGGCTGGTGCTTTTGAAAAATTCAAAACGTGGCATAAGTATGTGGAAAACGAATAAGGAAGGAAATTGAAGAACTTTAGAATAGATAGAGGAGGTGAATTCTTGTCAACAAAATTCAATAATTACTATAAGGAGCATGGTTTGGAAAGGTAACTTACCGCAACTCATACACCTCAACAAAATGGCATTGTTGAGCGTAGGAACATGATAGTAGTTGAAATGGCTCGTTGTATGTTAAAGGCTCAAGACATGCCTGATTCATTCTGGGCAGAAGCAGTCAATATAGCAGTCTACATCCTCAATCGACGCTCACAAAAGCACTAAAGGGGATGACTCCTCAAGAAGCATATTCAGGTAAAATCAAAGTTGAATTCAAAAAGCAAAAAGTGTGTCTTCCTAGGATATAGTGAAGAGTCTAAAGCATACAGGTTGTGGGATCCTGAGGCGAGGAAGATTTTTGTCAGCTGAGATGTGGTGTTTGATGAACGATCACACTTAGTAGAAGATAAAGGTAAATCTACTATCTCATCAAATGGAGAAATATCTCACCTTGTGCCTATCAAAAGACAGGTTAAAGTTGAGGAGGAGGAAACATCTGATGGAGAAATTTCCTCAATAAAAAGCCAACCAGTTGTAGCTACACAGCGTAAGCCACTACTGAAGTGGGCAAAACAGCTCTTTGATGATCACAATCCACATGTAGATGTACCAGAATCATCCTTGGATGGATTACGAAGATCAAAGAGAATAGAGGAGCAAAGAAGAGCCTCAAAACACATTGTCAACATGGCTCTAATGGTAGATATCATGGGCTCGATAAAGGAACCTACCACCATTGAAGAAGCCCTTGATGATCCAGGTTGGAGAGGGGCAATGCAGTCTGAGTATGATAGTATACTAAAAAATGATACATGGGATCTAGTCGATTTGCCGCCAAAGAAGAAGGTAATAGGTACTAAATGGATTTGGAAAGCTAAGTATAAAGCAGATGGAACATTAGAAAAGTATAAGGCAAGATTAGTTGCACAGGGTTTTACACAGTTCGAAGGATTTGATGTTCAAAAAACTTTTGCACCAACAACACGCATGACAACTATTCGGACGGTACTTGCAATAGTTGCACAAAAAGCTTGGCCTATTTTCTAGATGGATGTCAAATCTGCATTTTTGAATGGTCACCTCAAGGAGGAGGTATATTGTTGAAGCTCAAAGTCAAGGACAAAGCATGGAAGCACATTAAAAGGTGGACACACGAGGAAAGGGAGCAAGTAGGGAGCTCCAAGAAGTGTATGTCAAATTTTCAGAAGAATCCCCTACAAAAATAGTGATTTTCATCACTAGAAACCATTGTAAATACCATTATCTATTTTTAGTAACTCCATTTTGTTCAAGCCGAGGAGTCCTCGAGCTTGAGGAGTATTAGAAGTACCATCGTACCAATTTTCATAATTTTTAGACTTCATTTGAGCCCTCAAATAAGCCCTGGAACCTAATTTTTAACTAGGCCGGACACTAGGTCTGGACAGGGCCAAAACTAGTCAAAAAACTATAAAAAGAGCTAGAGAGCTCATTTTTGAGGTTAGCTTGTTAGAGAATAGAACTTTTGTAAGAGAACTCTTTTGCAATCTAAGCTTTCCATTGTTCCTCTCTTTGATCTTACTTTGTGCGCGTGTGTGTGTATGTGTGTGCATGTTTGTGTGCTTTCACTCACGCACTTGTGCCTTCACTTGCTCGTGGTCTTCATACCGGTCCTCACGTCTCCGCGGATTGACAAGTAAAGGAGGTGGTGCTTACGCTTGAGCTACACCAAATTTTGGCGCCGTTGCCGGGGAGAGAGCTTCGAGGACGAGCGTTGTGATGGTAAGATCGTAGATTTGCGACGTTGGAAGGTAAAAAAACTGTCATTTCAGTTCATTTTCTGTTTTTTCCTCTTCATCTTCATCATCATCATCATCTCCACCTTCTTCCATCTTCTTCTTCATAGAAAATTCTTGTTTTTTAGTGCATTTTCACCATCTTCATACCATTTTTCATGCATTATTGTGTGGGAAGGAGTTAGGAGAAGCAAGGGAGAGCAAGCGCTGTGTTTTTTTCATGATTTTCTGCTCATACGGAGCTCGCCATAGCCGGCGCTCAGAAATTTGAATTTCCCGCCAAAAAACGCGATTCTGTGATGAAAATCGCGATTCTGTGAAAATTCAAAATTTTTTGAAAAATCACGATTTTCAGTTTTCCCGCCTAAAAGTTGGTTGAAAAGAATCGCGATTCTGTGTTTTTTCTCAAAAAAAACACGATTCTCTGCTCAAAATCGCGATTTTCAAAAAACACGATTCTCTGCTCAAAATCGCGATTCTCACCAATCACGATTTTCAGCAAAAACACGATTTTGTGAAAAACACGACTTTCTGCTCAAAATCGCGATTCTCACAAATCACGATTTTCAGCGAAAAATACGATTTTGAGAAAAACACGATTCTCTGCTCAAAATCGCGATTCTCACCAATCACGATTTTCAGCAAAAACACGATTTTGTGAAAAACACGACTTTCTGCTCAAAATCGCGATTCTCACAAATCACGATTTTCAGCGAAAAATACGATTTTGAGAAAAACACGATTCTCTATGACAAAATCGCGATTTTCATGCCAAAAACACGATTTTGTGAAAAAGGCGATTCTGTGAAAACACGAATTTTTGCTCAAAATCGCGATTTTCAAAACACGATTTTGTGCTCAACATCGCGATTTTCATGTGAAAAATACGATTCTGAGAAAACACGATTTTCAGTCAAAAACACGATTTTGTGAATCACGATTCTCTGAGTCAAAATCGAGATTCTCTAAAACACGATTTTGTGATCAACATCGCGATTTTCAGAAACACGATTTTGTGATCAAAATCGCGATTTTCAGAAACACGATTTTGTGATCAACATCGCGATTTTCAAATCACGATTTTCTGCTCAAAATCGCGATTTTCAAAAACACGATTTTGTGATCAACATCGCGATTTTCAAATCACGATTTTCTGCTCAAAATCGCGATTTTCAAAAACACGATTTTGTGCTCAACATCGCGATTTTCTGAGTTCACAAAATCGCGATTCTCTGAAAGTTCACAAAATCGCGATTTTCTCCAAAGGCCCTGTTTGCCTGTTTTGACCCCCAGGAGCCTGAATTGGCATAACTTTTTCATCCAAAGTCCATTTTTTGAGCTCTATAGCTTGTTGGAAAGCTCGTTTCAAATCCTACACGACCTCAACTGTTTTTTTCAAGAATAACGCGTTGATTTTGAGATAGGATAATTTGAAGTTGACCCTCAGGTGGGACTAGGGAACCAAGGGGGCTCTAAAGAATTTTGAACCATACCAAAGGGAAAAATTGGACTCTTGACTAAAGCTTATGAACCTGAGATCTGGTAGACACTTAGGCAAGGATAAACAAAGCATTAGATCTTCTGAGGCTAGTGTCAACCATACATCCAAGTCTTGGACACAACAACTAAGTGGTGATCTTTTACTAAGTTCAGACACAAGTGATTCAGAAATGTCTTTTAGCATGGGAAAGCCTGCAGGTGGCTCAGGGACTGCCCATCTACAAACACCGGAAGGTCCCTATAAGACACAGTTGGAATATATTCGGACCAACCAATTAGGTGCTCACATCTATGAGGATGGTCTGAGGCGATCAGTGGTCCAACTCAAAAATCCAGATCAATCCTTTGGACTTGAACACCCGGTGGTCAAGTTCGAAGAGGGTTCATACATTGATAAGGAAGGAACCATGTATGTGGTTACCAACCAACCAGATAGGACCGATGAGTTTGGAAATATCATTCATGAGAATGAGATAGGAGACTTAGAACAAGGAAATATAGGACAAGGACCCCAGACTCCTAGAGGAAAGTCAGTTTTGACCCGAGTGATCACTCCAGACTGGATCCCTCAAGACAACAAAAGCATAGAACTATTTTTGAATAGAGAAACAGAGGAAGCCTTTTGGAGATTCAAGCCAGAACAACCTAGCCAATTGGGCATAGTCATCATCTACGAGTTCAAGGATCCAGAGATACCAGGAAAGGTTGTCTACCTGGATAACACATCAGAGAAAATCTTCTTGGTAACAGAACATGATAGACATGCATATACTTGGAAGAATGAATTGATTTTCCCCCCACCAAGATCCAATGTTTCCCATGGCCTCCAAGGAGTAGGATCATCCCACGCTCATGAAGCCCAGAGAGGAAGAACTAGAGAGAGACCTGAGGTAAGTTTTGCACACACCGTGGGCAGGAATAGAGCAGGATTTGAAAATGAAAGACCTGAAAGAGAGAGACATCAAGCACATAGGCAACAAAGAGATGAATATGATTTTCCATTGCCTAGACCCCGAGAGTACCCAAGAACCCTTAGACCCATTCAAGTGATCAAGGCAATGAAGAACTATTTCGATGGGACAGGGGATCCTTATGATCATGTGGCCGAGTACAAACAAGTGCTGAGAGCCGAACAAATTGAGGACTGGTTCACCCAGTACGAGGCATTTGGTTTGACCCTTAAGGGCACTGCCTTAGCTTAGTTTCAACCATTGAGTAGAAGCAGCTATCACGATATAGGTCAACTGCTAGACGAATTCATTGTAGAATTTTCCAAGAGTGGTATCAGGCATAACACATCATCCTTGATCCACAGCTTCAAGCAGACTCCCCAAGAAACAGTGCGACTAGCAGGTAGAAGATTCAGACAGTATCTAGAAAGATGCCCTGCTCTAGAGTTACCCACTCCGGCCAAACAAGTGGCTTTGTTCTTAGATGGCTTACTGAGCACCAAGTTAAGATCATATGTGTACTTGAAAGATCCTAGATCCATAGAAGAGTGTGTGCGGACGTGCATAGACATAGAAGATAACTTGGGTGAGGAGTTAGGATTGTCCAAACTCTACAAAGATTCGGATAGTTCTACTAGTCATACTTCAAAGATCTCCACAGAAATAGAAGAGATAGCTGAGCAAGTTGCCAAGAAGCTGGGAGTCCAAAATAAACAAACACAGAGAGTCACTCCATTGAATCGGTGCTATACTTGCGGAGGTGACCACATGGCTAACGTATGCCCAACGCAAAACCAAAATATTAGAGAAAGGAATGCTCCCTATTGTACTATTGAAAGGAAGTACACAAACCATACGGCTCAAGAATGTCCCTACAATAAGCAGGCTGTTAGACAAAATTATCAGCAACCTTATCCACAAGGTAGGTATCAGAACCAATACCAACAGCCATATTATAGACCACAACAGCAATATCAGGTACCATATAGGCCACAACCTGTCTTGGGAAACCAACCACCAGCTCCAGCCAACGTGATTCCAGTCAAGTATGCTGTGGGAGAGGAAAATCCAAATAGAGCTTTGGTGCCACTAACCCCATTGATACCAGATAATGACTCTCATGCTCATAGTTCAGACTACTCCCATGAAGGTAGTCCACATGCTTATTACACAGAGTCACCTGAACATAGTGAGATTTACTCGTATCAATATGAGGCACCGCCTATGGAGCAAAATTGGGAGCCAGAATACTCCAATGTCATGTACACAAATCCTAACCCTAGGCCCCAGTTGAGACAAATGAGACCACAAGCCCCTAGAGGATCTTGTTTCAGATGTCATGGTGACCATTTCATTCGTGACTGTCCCCACCCACCATCTCCGAGTCAAGGACAGGCTATCACAATACAGGCTTTTTGTCCTGATTGTGGAAAAGACCATCTCCCCAGAGATTGTCCAAGAAACCCCTCTAGTGCACCCAAGATTACACCCATTAATGTGGTAGGCTTAGTGGCAGATCCAAGTTCAAGTAGTAGCAATGTGGCTCCTATACAAGCTATCACTAGAGCACAAGCCTTAAAACAGGATAAACTAGTAGAACAATCAGAGTCGAGTGAATCGGGAGAGCCTAGTAAGAGGAAAACAAGAACATGGAAGGATACCAGAGAGAAGGCCAATCGCAAGTGGAATAAAAAGTTATCGGAACTAGAAGAAAGCTTAAAAGAAGCGAAAACAAAAATAGAAGACATTGCATCTCAAAGCCCCTCGCATGCCGAAACTCCATCCACTCCACCTCATCTCACCCCACCACCCATTGTAAATAGACCGCAACCAGGGTCTGTTCTTGCAGATCCAACCCCAGAAGGCTTGGACATGATGTTCAAGGCCTACCAGGCTCGACTTCAAGAAGGGCCTACAGCGGCAAACCTAGACAAGAGTTACCCTAGAGCAGATTTAGAGATTGAACGGATGAAAATGTGCATGAAAATGGTAGAACAAGCTCAAGCCATACTTGAGACTAGTCAAAAGTTCAATCAGACAAACTCTATCAAATCGGATTTGCATTTCCAGGGCTTACTAGAACGATTAGAGCAGTTGGTAAACAAACCACAAAATTCTTTACCTCCACAGGCTCAACCAGTTATTGAAAGAGGAAGCTCACCACCAAGGGGAGCTTATGTTCCTAATTCCACGGATGCTGGAATACCTCCTTCTATTCAACAGTACTCTCAAGAGTTCTTGCGGGAAATACAAGAGGAGAAATGGGCCAAGGAGAAGGGTAATTCCCCTCCTATTCCTGAGATTGATGATCTTCATGATCAATTTCCCCAAGACATTCCATCTATTTACGAAGATGAAGCAGAACAAGAAGACGAAAGATTAGATTTTGAATCTAATACCTTAGAAGAACTGCCTCAATTTCCAGGCCCATGGGAATCTGAATCACTCCAGATTAGAGCTCCCACAATACTAGTAAGAAATGAAGACTCAGTGGTTCCAAGGAACACGGATGTCGTGAAGAACACTAAGGTTCAGTGTCATCTCACTGTAGAAGAGTTGCTCAAAGCAAAACCTGAGTTATGGAATCATGTGAAGGATCAGGTCCCAGAACTTGAGTCCAATATGCCAAAAGCAGGCTCTAAGCAAAGGATACCAGAGATACCTCTAGACAAAATAGGGGACATGTGTGAGGGTGAAGAAGGTAATACTTATCTTCCAATCACCTACCAAGGTTACACAACCAAAGCAATCATAGATTCAGGTGTTGGTGTTGCTATTGCGACCACCTCCTTGTGGAAGCAATGGGGCAAGCCCACATTAAGACCAACTAGAATGAAGCTTCAAATGGCTGATGGTCATTTTGAAAGACCTCTAGGATTGCTAGAAGGGATCACTCTAACCACTTGTGTTGTAGAGTTTGAGCACACATTTGCTATATGTGACTTTGAGAAAAATAATGTCTATGAGATGATCCTAGGAAGACCCTTCCTACGACAATTGCAAATAGTACAGGATTGGGGAACTAACTCCTTGTACTTACAGCACTTAGGGGTTACCACCAAGGTCAATTTGAAGGATTACACCTTCAGAGATGTACCACCCCTACAGTGGAATTCTATCCACAAAGTGAAAGAAGATTCCATCTCTGTGCATTCTGAAAGTTCACCTGATCCATCATGGCTGCATGAAGATACTCATTTGTGGATGTGCAAAGTCGCAAAGGAAGAGGAAAAACATTTAAAGGCAAGGGAAGAAGGAACTTCACTAGGAGATAGACCAGTTAGAGACCCAGCCTACACACCGATGATCTTTCCAGATGAGGAGTTTGAGCCTCATGGCTGGCCAGAAATCTTAGCCACCATGGACATTGCTGTCAATGAGGAACAGTGGACACCTCATTGTGATGAGGAGGGTTATGATATCTCAGTGTTCATGTGTCAACCCTTGCTAGAAGAATGTGACCCTAGTGATGTCATAGAAGAAGAAGAGAATGACGATGATCTGGAGTCTATTGTGATGGATAGTTGCTTTAACTCAGAGCGGCACTATCTAGAAGATATAGGAGTGTTCACCCAGAAAGAAGAAGAACCTCTCACAAGTATTAAAACAGTAAACTCAAAGGATGGAAGTGAGAGTAGTCGAAAGAAAAAGAAAAGAAAAGCAGTGAAACAAGAAAAGGAGGAATCATTGTTTGAAGTACCAGAAAACTTCAAGAAATATGAAGTTGACGACCGCAAAATTTTGGTACGAATGCCTAAGAGAGAGGCCATCATAGGAGAATCATATGATAATAAAGAAAAGACCAAGAAGATTGTAGTGACCATTGAAGAGAACGAAGAGAGATGCACATATATAGGAGATGACCTAAGTGCAAGAGAAGAAATGGAGCTCATAGCTCTATTAAGGGAATATAGGGATGTGTTTGCATGGCACTATAGAGACTTGAAAGGGGTAGATCCAAGAATTTGCTCTCATACTATCCCCATGACTGCTGATGCTAAGCCCACCAAACAGAAGCCCTACACATATAATGATACCTATGCAGCCAAAATCAAAGAAGAAATTGATAGGTTGATTGAGGCTGGATTCATCTATGAGATTGAGCATACCGAATGGGTGTCCCCCATTGTTGTGGTACCCAAGAAGAACGGGAAGTTGCGAGTGTGTATTAACCTTAAAAAAGTTAATGCCGCTACGATTAGAGATAGTTATCCACTTCCAATCACAGAACACCTATTGGAGCGTGTTGCAGGCAAGGAAGTTTATAGCTTCCTTGATGGATTTTCAGGTTACAATCAAGTAGCCATTGCCCCAGAAGATCAACACAAAACAGCTTTTGCTACAGAGTGGGGAATCTTTGCATTTCGGGTGATGCCATTTGGGCTCACCAATGCACCTGCAACATTCCAAAGGCTCATGTGTCATGTCTTCAAAGAGTTCTTGCGAAAGAGCTTAGAAGTGTATGTGGATGATTTATGTGCTCATTCCCAAGAAAGAAGGGTTCACATCCCTGAGCTCAGACAAATCTTCAACAAGTGTAGAGAATATCGAGTGTGTCTAAACCCAGAAAAGTGTGTGTTTATGGTGCGTCAAGGTAAAATCTTAGGTCATATTGTTTCTAAGAATGGAATCTCAACAGATGAAGATAAGGTACGAGCCATAGCGGAGCTACCAAGGCCAAGGAATATTAAAGAGGTACAAGCCTTTATGGGCCATTGTGGATACTACCGTAGGTTTATCCACATGTACGCGATCATAGCTAGACCCCTTTATGCCTTGTTGTCTAATTTTGAGTGGAACGACGAATGCGAGAATTCTTTCAACGAACTGAAGAAACGTTTATGCACGGCACCAATACTCACCACTCCTGATTGGAATAAACCATTCCATGTCCATGTGGATGCATCCAATCATGCCATAGGATGTGTGCTAGCACAACCCACAAGTGAAGGAAACTTAGATTTGCCCATAGCATATGCTAGTAGACAGCTCACTGCAGCTGAACGGAACTATACCACAACTGAGCGAGAGGGCTTAGGCATGGTATATGCTGTGAAGAAGTTTAGACACTATTTATTGGCCAACAAGTTCAAGTTTTTCACTGATCATCAAGCTTTGTTATATTTGGTCAATAAACCTTGCAATACTGGACGCTTAGTAAGATGGTTCCTCTTACTAATGGAATATGACTTTGAAGTTGTTGTCAGGAAAGGTAGAACCCACCTTCGGGCAGATCACCTTTCTCGCATCACTTCAGGAGAGTCACCGCAAGGAGTGTCTGACGAATTACACGATGCTTATCTGTTCAATTTAGAAGTTGTTCCTAAATGGGCAAATAAGTTGGTACCAGTCCTAACCTTTGGCCCTGCAAATAAGAATGTGAAAACATCACAAGAAGAAATTGTAAAATCACAAAAATATCACATATTAGCCGGAAGCATGTACAAACAAGATACGGAGGGCGTATTAGCTTGTTGTGTCGAGGATGATGAACATAATAGTTGGTTGCAGCAAGCTCATGAAGGATTGCTAGGAAATCACTATTCTAAACAACGAACATTGCAAAATCTAAAGCGTTTAGGAGTGTATTGGCCTAGCATGGACAAAGAAATACATGAGTGGATTAAGAATTGTCCAAGGTGCAGAGAGAGACCCCCAGTGGAGCATGCGACCCTTTATCAAGTGTCATTAATTCCAGATTGGAGTGCTCCATTGGTAGAGTTTATGAGATCGGGAAAATTACCCAAAGAGGCTAGTCTAGCAAGAAGAAGAAGCATGGAGCAAGAGGCTCAAGGCTATGCCCTAGTAGGAGACAACCTATACCGAAGAGGCAAAGATGGTTACTTAAGACTGTGCGTTCACGAATCAGATTATTTGAAAGTCTTAGAAACTGCACACAGCGGTGTTGCAGGTGGACATTTTGGTCCTGACCGAGTGATCAAGACCATTCTATTCTCAGGACTTTGGTGGCCCACTCTTCATATGGATGCACATACCTATGTGAAGAAATGTGACACATGCCAACGTGCACAATATCCAGTGAGAAAAGACGAGATGCCCTTGAGGCCAATGATGGGAGGACGTGCATTTTCGAAGTGGGGCATAGACTTCATAGGTCCTATTAACCCCCCAGCTAGAAACTCCCATGCAGAGTACATCATTGTAGCCACAGATTACCTTACAAAGTGGGTAGAAGTCAAAGCCACAACAAAGAATGATGCTCAGACTACGGCTAAGTTCTTATTCGAGAATGTGTTCACGAGATATGGACTACCAATAGAGTTGGTGAGCGATAGAGGCACACACTTCTTGAATGAAGTCATTGAAAATCTTCTCCAAGAATTCTTGGTGATACATAAGAAATCCGCCCCCTATCATCCACAAGCCAACGGACAAGCCGAGAGTACCAATAAGATCCTCTGTAACGTATTGACAAAACTGGTGAATAATAAACGCTCTGATTGGGACAAACAACTTCATCATGCTGTTTGGGCTTATCGAGTTGCCTACAAAACGGTACTCAACGCCACCCCATTTCAGATGGTCTTCGGACAGAACGCTGTGCTACCATTAGATTTCTTAATCCCTGCCTTAAAAGTAGCACAAGAGTATGAGTGGAATGGGCATGAATTGTCCTCTAGGATCTTTGATCTCGAACGCTTGGGTGAAACGAGGCTACGAGCGGCAGCAGGCATCTACGCTGCAAAGAAGAGGCAAAAGGCATACTTTGATGCACACATCAAGGATAAGGGATTGAAAGAGGGAGATCTAGTGTTGGTATACACACTAAAACAACATGCCCGTAAGTTGGAAAAAAGAGGATATGGACCCATGATCATTAATAGAATTTCCACTAGTGGTGCAGTTCAGTTGGCCACTCTAGAAGGAGATATCTTGCCAAACTATATTAGTGGCTGCAGAGTCAAGCTATATCAAGAACCTCTTACTGAGGATATGCTAATGAGACTCAACACTGCTAAGAAGCGAAAAGAAGAAGAGTTAAGAGTGAGAGAAGAAGCACAGCTAGAGGCCAGAGAGCGTATTAGGCGAAATAAGTTAAGGCGATTAGGCCTAGATGTCAACTCAAAAGCCCCAAAATATCACATGGATATGTGTCAAAAGTCAGGCATTGCGACTTCTCAGGTCATTGACCGAAGACCCTTTGTGACCATAGAGATAGGACAAGGGAAGGGTGCAAGGACGGTGAAAGCATTGATTGACTCAGGTGCAGCAAGTAGTGCAGTTAGACTTTCCTACTGCCAAGACTTGGGGTTGAACATCAATCCCATAGAAGCTTATCTCATAGGATTGGGAGGTGTGGAAACCCCTTGTTTGGGCGAGGTGGAACTTCCCATCTACCTTCAAGATGTTCCAATGAAAGTCAAAGCGCTAGTATGTCAAGATGAGAACCTTACAGAACCACTTGTCTTGGGTCAAGATTGGATCTATGACCATGCAGTTAACTTAAACCTAAGAAGTCAAATTCTTCAAGTTTGGGTACATGAACAATGCATTACATTAGAATTAGAGAACTGCATGCTCCTAGATCATGGCACCACACACTCTCTTAGTTCTTCCAAGACTAATCATATGAAAGAAGATGTTGTATGTGTCAAAAGCTCTATGATGCAGAAGGAGTCAATCATGGAAGACCAGGTTCGAAGGCGGATGGATCTTTCTTCTTCTCCAAAGACTCAAGTAGCCACAGTAGTGAGCCCACCACACAAGCAAACACAACCGTTCATGACAACTGCTACATCAAATAGAAAGACACCATTCGATAAAAAAGCGGTTCCGGGCATGAAGCAGATCTGGGTACGCAAAGGAGAGCAACCACCAGCCTTACCCCCACAAATCCCATCCATGCACACTAACCAGGCCAGAAGACGAAGGAAGCAGCTCAGACAAGCTCCATCACAAGATATCCAACAAGTTTGGGTGCCTAAGAAGTTAGCTGCAGCTCAACAAGGGCAATTACAGATGTGGGTACCTAAGAAGATCCTACACCCACAACAACCTTTGTTCTCCCACATGCAAAAGGTTTCAACAAAGAAGCCAAAAAGAGAAAAGGGTAAGAACCACGTACAGAGACCGAAGGAAGATCAAATCAGCTCTTCAACATTAGTAGGAAGACATGCAAAAAGGATATGGGTTTGGAAGCCAAAAGTGCAAGTAGCCTCCACCGAACCAAAGCATCAACCACACTGGATACCACAGTTCAGAAAGCATCCAAAGAGAAAGACGCCTGAAGTGACCTCTACAGTGCCAAATGATGTTCTAAAATGGACTCCAATAAGGAGGATTACATCAGTTCGAGACTCAATGGATACCTCCACCAAGGTCGGCATCAACCTCCACAAATAACATCGAAAGCCTCGAACGAGCAACAACCATGTGCTCCTTGCACAACCCTGTCTTTTGCACCATTTAGGTCATGCATTTCCAAAGTATGCATTAATATAGGGCCACATTACACGGCCGTGCATAGACACACTTGAGAATCCCATGCACAAGAGCACAGTGACATATGTCGAACATTTCTATTGATACTAACTTTTGTGTTCTTGTTTTGTGATATCCTTTTTCTCAAAAAAAAAAAAAAAAAAAAAAAAAAAGAAGTGGGAGAGAGCTTGTTCCCAGGTTTGGCTTATGAAACATGAATGAGTCCTGCTTAGTTGAAGGTGGAACTGTTGATTACTAGGCATTTATCAATTTGGATCGCAGTGTGTCTCGGCCAGCAGTGAGATTATTGCTGCCTTATCTGGTAGAGGACAAGCATTTGGCATGAACATGGCATCTACAACTATGATTTTCTCTTACCATGGTAGGAATGAAGAGCTTGAAGGTCCGCAACTTGAGTGATGCTTAACTACCTCATGTACCAAAACATCCAAGGAGATATCTGCAAAAGGTAGTTCTGGAGGAGAAGACTCCTGCATATGGTGAGCTAAAGAGAATATGTGAAACTCAGCTTGGTGTAGTTATCCGATGTTGCTTGCCAAGGAATATAAAGCAATTCAATTCTCAGTATTTCCTGAACCAGTATGGAACAGTAGCATTGGTGAATGGTCTATGTCAATCAGCATGGTAATCTCTTAGAAATCGGCACGTGTCCAATATTCCTCTGAGTGTCAATATAGGGAAGTGAACGTGCATGAGCCCAAGCTCAGAAATGCACATTGTTAGTGACAAATGTTGCTTTGAAAAGAGGAGAGGGGATCCACCACTCAAAAGATCTCATCAGTGGACAATCAACATGGACATTCATCAACAAGGTTCCATCCCAAAGGCCGAGTGTACAACACGAAGAGGCAAACATCCATCAACCTTCGCCATGGTAAGTATCTTTACTCTGGAAACACCATAACCATGATAGTTTAGGAAACCTCTTCGTCAGCATACCCTTGAGCACTTAGCTCAAGACCCGCAATTTTTGCACCATACTTCTTCCAATGCATTTTCCAAGTAAGCATGCGTAGGGCTACATTACAAGGCCGTGCACAAGGCACATACTTTTTTCAACCCAGGCACGAACACACTTACCCATCATTCATTATGGGTTATGAGTAGTTGGCATGAATGCTCTCAACATCATCTTTAAAAGAGCTAGCAGACATCATGGGAACAACATCCATATCTCGGAAGCAAATTGAAGCCAGTAGTTGCTCCAAATCACTCTTGACAACCTCTTCTGAGCAACTTGCAGTTTTGAAAGCTCACAACGACACATTCTTGCTGGAATCCAAGGAACCAGCTCATACAACGGATGGACACCACCTCTCAAAGCACTACACAGAACAGCCCTTCCAACAAGGGTCTGTCAGGGACGACAGACTCGAGAGGGGGGGAGTGTTGAAGCTCAAATTCAAGGACAAAGCATGGAAGCACATTAAAAGGTGGACACACGAGGAAAGGGAGCAACTAGGGAGCTCCAAGAAGTGTATGTCAAATTTTCAGAAGAATCCCCTACAAAAATAGTGATTTTCATCACTAGAAACCATTGTAAATACCATTATCTATTTTTAGTAACTCCATTTTGTTCAAGCCGAGGAGTCCTCGAGCTTGAGGAGTATTAGAAGTACCATCGTACCAATTTTCATAATTTTTAGACTTCATTTGAGCCCTCAAATAAGCCCTAGAACCTAATTTTTAACTAGGCCGGACACTAGGTCTGGACAGGGCCAAAACTAGTCAAAAAACTATAAAAAGAGCTAGAGAGCTCATTTTTGAGGTTAGCTTGTTAGAGAATAGAACTTTTGTAAGAGAACTCTTTTGCAATCTAAGCTTTCCATTGTTCCTCTCTTTGATCTTACTTTGTGCGCGTGTGTGTGTATGTGTGTGCATGTTTGTGTGCTTTCACTCACGCACTTGTGCCTTCACTTGCTCGTGGTCTTCATACCGGTCCTCACGTCTCCGCGGATTGACAAGTAAAGGAGGTGGTACTTACGCTTGAGCTACATATATGTATCTCAACCACCAGGTTTTGAGGTGCCCAATTCAGAAAATAAAGTTTGCAGGTTGAAGAAAGCTTTGTATGGACTTAAGCAAGCTCCACAGGCTTGGTACCAAAACTTTTCAAAAATATGGGTTTTGAAAGAAGTACTTCTGATTGCTAACTTGTATGTAATAAAAAGGGATAGCAAGCTAGTTGTTGTCATTGTATATGTAGATGATTTGATCATTACGGGAGATCATCAGGAACTCATCAATCAAACTCGGATCAGCTTGGGAACTTAGTTTGAAATGACAGACTTAGGTCTACTCCATTTTTGTCTAGGAATTGAAGTATGGCAAAGGAAGGATGGCATTTTCATCTCACAACAAAAATATGCCAAAGAAATTTTCAAGGCATTTGGAATGATGGATTGCAAATCAACTAGCACACCTATGGAGGTAAATCATAAGCTATCTATGGATGATAACATGCCTGTTGTAGATGCTAAGAAGTATAGGAAGCTCGTTGGAAGTCTTATTTTTCTGCGCAACACTAGACCAGACATTTGCTATGTTGTTGGAGTGTTAAGCAGGTTTTCCAACAAACCTAAGGAGAGTCACTGGAATGCTGGAATGCGAATTCTAAGGTACATTGTAGGAACCTTAGATTTTGGTATTTTTTATACCACAGGTGATACACTCCAAGGATATCGTGATTCAAATTGGGCTGGATATTGTGATTCTAGAAAATCAGTTTCTAGATATTGTTTCTCACTTGGTTCAGGAATATTTTCTTAGGTAAGTAGGAAGCAACCAACTCTCGCACTCTCCTCCACTGAAGCAGAGTATAGAGCAGCTTGTTTTGCTTCTTGTGAGGCAGTTTGGTTAAGGAGAATTCTTGCAGATATAGGCTTTCCATCAAATATGGCGATTGTACTCAAGTGTGATAATCAAAGTTGTATGGATATTGCAAAGAACCCAGTATTTCATGTTCACACCAAGCACATAAAAGTACAGTACCATTACATTCGTGAGCTAATTGAAGATGAAATTGTGGAGATAGAATATTGCCCAACATAGGTGAATTGTGCTGACATGTTCACTAAAGCACTTGGAAGAGAGAAGCTCAACAGGCATCTTAAACATATGGGCATAGGACCAAAACCTACTTGATTTTTCATTGGTAAACATTGAGGGGGGGTGTTAGTATATGATCAATGTCTAGCCCTCATGATTATATGCACATTTTGTAAGGCCCCCATCATGAGGAGAAGCCAAGCGTGCATTACCTAGTTGATGGGAATCCCAACTTCCATGTTGGATGAAGGTCATATTGGACCATGTAAGGTATTGTAAGGAAAGGGAGTTACCAGGGTCCCCAATTATGGGGTCCAAGGCAGCGGGGAGCAGCCCCGATTGGGTCAGGGGGCAGCCCGGCATGATGGTAAAGGGAATATTCCATGGAATATTCCCTATCGGAGTCAAAAATCATTTATATTTGTTAGGTCGATTCAACCAACCTAAGCCGTGTATGGAAATTACGCGGGCGGTGGCCACCCACGCTCTACCGGCCATGTATAGCCGTCCATGGAAGGCCACCCATGATCCTATATATACATGACTTTTGCACTACTTGATGCATCGGTTTGAGCCAGCATACCTGTACCTTGTATCTCCCTATCTAGAGTTGTCTAGATCACCATTTAAGCTCTACCTTGAGAGCGCACAGGTGGACAATGCCATCATCTTTGTACTTGCTGTTAGTAGAAAATTGTTGAGATTCTCCTATATCTATTATCTTCTCTGCTATTGCTCCTGTGTTATATTGTGTAACTATTGTTTTACAGATAAACCTTTGATTACTAGAGCTGAAGATAGATATGATAAGAGTCTCATGAATTGTTTGAGCTTATTTTGACTTGCTAGTGGCTCTAGAGTTAACCCTAAAAAGACCACTATTAAGGCTTCCAACAATCTAGTTCTTGATTCCATTATTTTGAATGGCTATGAGATTATTCAAGAAGGTTTTGTTTTTAGACTTCAGGGGATCCCCATGGATCTCAACATTACTTTTGACCATAGATAGGACTCGGTGATGTATAGATTGAAAAATAAGATATTTAAATGGATGGCTTTTCAACACAATTTGACTCGTAGAACTTTTATTTTAAATCATTATGTTCTATCTCTCTTACTAACTTTTTCTCCCATCGGCCCCCTAACAAAAAGCACACGATGTAGGTCATCTCCTTAGTGAGAAGATTCATGTAGGGGGGTAACTTGGAATATACTAAAATTCCTAAGGTTGGGTGGAAAATTTGTTGCATGAAAAAAGAGGAAATTGGTTTGGGCATCCTCTACCCTTCCATAATGGATAAATTAATTTCAGTTGAATGGATTTTGAAGGCCTCTATGATTTTTGGGCTTTCTTGTTTAAGAGAAATTTTCCTATTTTTTTCTTTAAAAAAGTACAAGGTTTGAAAAAGTAATAGTTTCTAAGATCATTTTTCATTTCACCTCATGAGTTTGTTCCCTCTAGTAGCAGAATGGTTTGTAATATGTGGAAACATTGGATGAAGGTTAAACAAAGTTATTCTCTAAATGCTGATTTTGTTTCTAACTCCACCTTCTTTTTTTTAGGAATCAATGTGGATAAGCTGGATCAGACTTCTAAATATGAAAGAAAATAAGTGTACAAGATTTGAATTTGGCTCATGGAACAGTCTATTCCATAATGATGAGTCCCTACATGATGAATCAATTATGAGTCTTACTAGTTTATGTTTTGCCTATGGGCAAGTCCTTGAGAGAAAAAAAATGTTCCAAAGTTGAAAGGAGAAGTGTTCTCAAAACAAACATGTGGACTCACACATTGTGGCTTCTCATATGTATTACCAACTCAAAAGATGTTGCATTTCAATTTCCAATATTCTTGACAAACTTAATAATAGATGAATGCTTCAATGGAGTCTCTGTCAGTAGAAATATAGGTTAAGATTAATTTGGGCTTTTCCCGTGTCGATAAAGTAGTCAACTTTGCAGTGGATAATTCTTCACAAAGGCATCTGGAATGGAAGTAAAGGTAAGAATATTAATATTGGTACAAGGAAATGTTTATTATGTGGTAGAGAGGAGAGTCTTGCCATGTCTTCATTCATTGTTGGAATGCTCAAAGATATTGGACTCTTCTCAACAACTTCTATAATATTTTTGGAATACCTAATCTTGGTGGGAAAGAGATTCTTCTTGGTACGTGTTAGAATGGACCTCACTCTATGGTAGCTTTGGAGGGCTCTGATTCTCTAGAGCATTTGGATAAGTAGGAACCAAATGATATTTAAATCTCATAAAAAAGACTTCTTGTATCCTTGACTGAATGAGATGAGAATCATATAAAAGTTGTGTCTTAGATCTGTAAAACATGTTGCTCTAGAAAATTTTAGTTCTTATGATTATCTATGTATGATTAATCCAAATGTATGGAGGAAGAATTTCCTTGCTATTTACTCAGATGTTAGACTCTCTATAACCTTCTCTTTGTTCTATGTATGTTTGTATTTGGAAATTCTATCTCCTGGGGCTTGCTCTCTGCATAATATGTAACTTGCCTATATTGATGATATTTGTTTTTCTTTCCTCTTTAGAAAAAAGAAAAGATATCCTTTCTTTGTAAAATTATGGAAGGGATATATTTTCTATTTTTGGGCATGATCATCATCTCTGTAGGTAGATTTCAAAGCTCCAAATTCTAATAGAGAGGAAAAAGGGAACTTCTTCCTTGGATGGAGCATGTAGGACTCCATGGACCACAAGGATAAAAGCTCCGATAGTGAGGAGAAAGGAAACAATTTTTTTTGTCTATTGATGAAGGAAATCCATCTCCCATGTTGATTTGTTATTGTTGTGATACCATTGTGAGGAGATGGTTGGGTATTGTTGAAGCTCAAGGTCAAGCACAAGGCATGAGATTGCATCAAGGAAGTGGATATAGAAAAAGAGGGAACATGTAGGGAGATCCAAGAAGCATATTTCAAATTTTCAGAAGAATTCCCTACAAAAATAGTGATTTTTATCACTAAAAACCATTGTAAATATCATTTCACATTTTTGCAACTCCATTTTGTTCAAGACGAGGAGTCCTTGAGCTTGAGGAGTATTAGAAGTAGCTACCTACCAATTTTCATTATTTTTAGACTCTATTTGAGCCCCCAAAGAAGCCCTAGAACCTAAGTCTTAACTAGGCCGAACACTAGGTCTGGACATGGCCAAAACCACTCAAAAAACTATAAAAAGAGCTAGAGAGCTCATTTTTGAGGTTAGCTTGTTGTAGAATTGAGCTTTTGTAAGAGAACTCTTTGGTAATCGAAGTCCTTCCATTGTTCCACTCTTTGCTCTTACCTTGTGTGTGTGTGTGTGCATGCTTGTGTGTTTTCACTCACACACTTGTGCCTTCACTTGCTCATGATATTCATACAAGTCCTCAGGTCTCCGCGGATTGACATTTATGAGGTGGATCTCCTCACATTGGTGCTTAGCATTGTGCTTGAGTGACACCAAATTTTGCACCATTGTTGGGGAGAGAGCTTTGAGGATGAGTGTTGTGATGGTAAGATGTAGAGTAGAGACGATCATTGTGATGGTGAGACGTAGAGTAGTGACGAGCTTTGTGATGGTAAGACGTAGAGTAGCTCCACAGATGAGCTAGTGTTGCATGAAAACTGCTCTACACCTGCCATGTTGACTCCAGGGATGCTTAGTAGACTCTTTTGGCTTCTCAATAATGTATTTACAACCATGAGGTACTTTGGAACATCATCCCCAAATGTTTTCACCAAAACAGATAACTTGCATATGCAAGGAATGAGAGAAAAATTTCTATTTTGGGAATGTAGGTGCTCAATATCTTGCTCAAAGCTCATAACTTGGTATGAATTGAAATAGATTTTTTGCACACATCTAATTCAAGTGTATAGATAACTAAAGCAATTTATTTCATGAATTTAGAGGAACTATACACTAAGAAATGAGTTTAGCAACGCAGGGGGTCATCCCAACATTTTAGGAGCAAGATGATGTGCAAACATAGTCGACTTCATCAATTCATATCTCAAGATTGGCTGAACCAAAAATAATGAAACTTGATATGTAGATAATAGATACTTCATTCTAGCTATATCAAGCCAAACCACCTCAAATGGTTGAGTACACAAAGAAATCACTTCTGCAAAAGCATTGAAATGATGAAGATGCAACAGAGTGTAGTAGACAGAAATGAACTTGAATAAATGTATCAAATTATGTATGCTAATCAATATATGATACAAATGAATTGTAGTGGACTAATCATAAATATTTTGAGCTCAAGGTATGATCAATGGTGTAGCTCAATAGCTCACTAAATGACTCAGTCTAACCCGTCACTAAAAGCTTCTCTTTTTATGCTCAACTAGTGAGTTTGAATTTTGAATTTTGATTCCTTATACCTTATGCATCATGGGTTAAGCTTTGTAATTTCACAAGATTCCATATTCTCTAGCTTTTACATTTATCCAAAGGTAAATACACCTATATTGATAAGAAGGTGTTCATATGTGGTCCTTCATGTGAGGTACATGAATTGATAAGTAGTCTTGAATATTTAGCCAAGAATTTAGGCTTGTTAAATATGCTAACACATTATGCATAGTAAATTGTGAACCATCAGTGAACTGCACAACCGCATCTTCAATCCCAACAACATCACACTTGTAATAATCACCAAGTCTCACGGTATCAAGAGAATTTGCTACATAAGTAGAGAACCATTCTCAATGTGGTGTCACATGGAAAAAAGCACCAAAAAATAGAAGTCATGTGTGGGAAAGTGAATCCACCATAATAGCCCCACTAGGCATAGTACTATCAAGTGTCAACACATCAGCATCATTAAAAACATCATTAATTTCTTCTATCTTAGAGTTAAACCAAATGGTGCAAGTAATTGTTTAAGATGCCCATCCACATGTTTTCATTTACTTTCAACATTCTTTAATTCATAATAGTCTTTCTTCATATGTCCTTTCTTATGAAAATGATGGCACTCGATATCCCACTTCCTTAATTTACATCTACTATTATTTTGTTGATCATTCTTTTCATTGTTCTTGCGACATTGCTGATTCTTTCCTTGGTAAGAATCACAAACACTATATGCATCTCCACTCTGAGTGGCAACAATATAATTTCTAGAGATCTCTTTACTCAAGTGTGCTCCACATATGTCATTTTAGACTAGTTTATATCTAGATGCACTATTTCTAATGGTTGTGCATAATGTATCACATGATGATGGCAATGTGCATAGTAATAAGATTGATTTCATTTCATTATCCATATCCAATTTTTGAGCTTGTAACTGAGAAAATATAGCATCATGCTTATTTAGATGAGCAACAACACTATCTGTGTCCTTCATGCAAATGGCATATAGCTTTCTCATCATATACACTTTATTTGATGTTGTCACTTTTTTGTAAGTGTTTTATAATTCCTTCCAAAGCACCTTTGCACTTTTACGGTATAATACTATAAATTAAGCATTATATTCTAGGTGCAATGGAATGGTACGCCTAGTCATTTCATCCAAATCATCCTAATCATCATCATCCATATCATCATGCTTCTTTGAGATTCCATTTACTGGCTTTTGGTACCTCCTTTGAATCAACATGACTTTAATCTGGTTCTTCCATAGATCAAAGTTTTTTCCATCAAATTTTTGGATCTCAAAATGGTATTTGCCCTACAAGTAATAGCTTCTCTTAAGAACACTGACACTAGACCTTGATCCGCCAGATGTGCATGAGACCTATGATGCCATGATGATAGATAAGTGACTATAATGATAATGGATCTAGAATAGTTCAAACACCACCAAGTCTAAAAGAAAGGGTGACCAAGTGTCAAATACTGGGAAACTTTTGGTAGAGCCCTCCTAAAAAAATGGATCAATGAAAAACAATGGCCAACCAAAGAGATCATGTGAGAATGTATGTGCTCACACCAATAAGTGTCTCAAGCAGTAAAGTCAACCATTGTATAGTTGAAAATCTAAAATTGAGAAATATTTTTTGAGATTCTTCTCTACAAAATGTGCATATGACCACTATAGAAAACTCATAAAAATATGAGTACTAATGTGTAAACCTACATAATGGATCACTAACTCCACTCCATATAACCACTTAACCAAAAGAGGCCAACTAGGCTTATTGAGCACCTAAGAACAACTAGCATATAAAACTTATGGAAAGTTTGGGTAAGTTTTCCACCTGAATAACAAAAGAGACATTGAAATTTGGGTGTCTCTCAGTTAAGAAAACCTCACCATGATCCTCTTTATCAACCCCAAAGGATTTATGCAAAAACAATCTGTTATATCAATGGTCACAATGGCAAACATAAGCGGCATTCATAGAAGCATACATAGTGTGTATGTGCTCAGTATATGCAGTAAAATTCACTAAAAGGCTGAATTTAAAGCCAAAATACTAGCCAACAAAAGCTACAAGTTTCTATCAACCTCATTCTTTAGACCACGAAAACTTGCATAAACTTGTAGTGGCAGCTCCCACCACAACTCAAAGCCTTCCAAGAAACCTGTTAGAAGCCTAAAGAGCTTTGCAAGTGCCTCTAGTGTGAATGTTGATCTTTGGTCCAATCTTTCCACCTATAACCAAAACTATTCCAAAACTACCAAATCAACTTCTATTTTTTTTCCCAATTTTGGACCCAAATAAACTCTCAAAAAATCAATGGAGAGATCCCAAGAGGATGTGTTGAAGGCTCCAAAATAATGTTAACCTTTAGTATCTTCACTTCTACAATCACCAAGCAACCAAGGTTTAGTGGTAGGGAAACCTACCAGTTAAGTGCACCTTGGAGGGAACACTATTGTAGTGTGTGACCTCCCAAGTACTAGTACTTTGTCTTCCTTCATCATTGAAGTCCTTCCTCACATGCAACCAACTCTGCTAACAATAAATTTGGTGACTTGGATGAAAAGGTATGCCAAATTCTATGCCTTGGTTTCCAACCTAATCATAAGCCTTGGAGGAAGCCACTGCAAGCCACAAAGTTCTAGGAACTAGTAGTGCTCGTTCAAGTCACAAAGTTGCAAAAGCCCTTTTGCTATGAATTACTCTACTACTAGTGAATTGGTGTGATGGCAATGCACCATGGTGGATTTCCCTCTACAAGAGCTTCATGATGATGCTCTCACAATACAAAAAATGAGCTCTAGGTGATGTGCATGGTACTCTACAGAGCCCTATACAACATGCAAAAATACACTATACACATAGAGAGAGCCTGAACCACCCATTTCACATATTTTAGAAATATTTTCAAACTCACAATCTATGGTTGACCAAGCCATTGTATGTTTTACAAAGGACATATAAAAGTGTACGCCACAACCATTTGGCCTTTCACATGGACAGTAATAGTACAATGAACACTTCACAATTTCATGTTTGTTATTTATGATTGTAAGTACTCACCTAATGGTTCTTCTCATGTTGAGAAAAGTGTTTCAGGTTAATGTCATACACACATCTATGTAGGATATAACGAGTGGTGGTATGGGACATCAAACTTTGTATTCTACCTAGGTATAGGATACATGGTATGAGAGAGAAGCCATTGTGACTGTACCTTTATTGGTATGACCTTTATTGGTATGAAGATCATTTATATGACCTTAGCTTTAACTTTTATGGTTTGGAGTTCAAACATATGATATTCAAACTATTAGATAGCAGAGATGGTAGTTGAGACTATCACTTTTTGTGTGATGAGAAACAAGGCAAGTCTATAAGCAAATGGACTACAAGTGGAAAGGCAAGGTTTGTACATAAGTATGTTTGAACTTGCATAAGAAAATGATTCATAGAGTATGTTATGTACTACTTTATTTGATATGCCTGAGATTACGAAATGTTTCATACATAGTATTTATGAGGTGAGCTAGATGCTTAGCCTAGCTAGCTATGAGTGTGTACACATCTAGTTATCATTGTTTCAGTGCATTTGGTAAACTCACATGTTGGGTCTTCTTTATCTTTGGGATCTCTAGAGAATTCTTGACAAATTTTATGGGAGTGTTTTTCTAGGGGCTTCTCATTCCTAGTTTGGAATGATTATATCATAGTGATGGTCAGATATAAAGCAAGTTTTTTCCACTTGGACCAAATTGCATTTAATATTGAGAAGGCGATAGTAGTTCCACTAGTTGCTATATTTTTTGAGCATATCTTTACTTTGATGCGAGGATTGGGCCCATAGAGTGGATTAGGATTTACTTTGTATGAGAGGTTTAGGTCCACGATTTGGATCATCACACATTGGTAATGATAGATTAAGATCTTGGATCCATAGTTTGGATCAATATAGGAATAAATCTAGTAGAATTACGTGAGTACAAACACTATTTGGAGAAAATTTCTATTTTCTTATGAGTAATTCATGATTTTTTATTATTTCAATATCCATCCTCAAATATTTGGGCATAGTGAGATTCTCCAAGAAGTGCCTAATACACTATTCTTTTACTATTTTCTTAGATTTGTGCTTACTAGTTATTGAACCAATATGTGGAGGTTCCACAAGTGACGCATAGTTTTTGATGAGCACAATATTACTCCTTAATCTATTTGAATAAGAGGTTTTGTTTATTTCATAGTTACCATCAATTTATGAGTTGCCAACCAACATTTCATGCAGACAAGGGCAATTCCCAAGTTCCCTATAGGTGAAAAGTTAGCACAAGTTAGTGGTCAAGGTCTAGGCATAAGGAGTCTAAGGATATTTTTGAGTACTTATGTTATGAACATCATTGGGATGAAAGGATTCCTAGAGTATGTTCAAGGCAAGGACTACTATTTCTTGGTGGAAATGCTAGATAAGAAGCATTGAGACTGATTGTTTACTTTTAGAGTATCCAATATTTCAAAAAGCTAACACACTCAACTCTTATTAGTTAGGATCATATGTTGTGGTTCCTCAATTTGTAGCTCCTTCTATATCATTAAGGACAATAATGTTTAGAAAGGGGATAGATTATTATGTTTCATAGATGTACATTTCTAGAGGAACCAAGAGTTCCTTGCTCTGGGGATAGCCAAGACCAAAAGCTAGAGAGGGTTTGGTCGAGATGCGTGTTCTTGATGGCGAGACAAATAAAGGAACCTTGGAGATAGCTCTAGATGGTGATTAGGGAAGGGCTATAAATAGGTTGGGAGATGACTTTGAGGCACATCATTCTCGACTTCTCACATATAGGTGAATGTTCAAGGTTGTCCTTTAGAGTTCAAGAGACGGCCTTTTTCAAGCACTCCACTAAATCACATGGAATATTTGCAACTGTTGTTGGTTCTCTAGGCCCATTTTTCCACTTCCCTATTTTGTGTATCCTTGTATTTTCCTCTTCCTCTTCTTTTATGTCATAAAAAAATATAACCGTGAACCTTTCTCATCACAACAAAATCAAGGTTTATCCACTACTATGTCAAATGTGGAAAATACCTATGCACAATCATAAAGTTCAAAGTCTTCATCCAAGAATCTCATGGGTAGATATGCAAGATCTTCCACAAATCTCATGATTTTCATTCATTTTTCTCTACAGCCTTGTTTTTCCTCCTCTCATCCTTTAGTTTTGCTAATTTATACATCCATAAGTGTGTATCATCATTCGTCTAGTTTTCTTGTGGATATTTTTTATTTTTGTGGATTTCCATATGCATCCCTATGTGGGTAAATAGGCCTAAATTAATACTCAATCCTTGTCTATGGTTTTATGTTGTAATAACACTACCCAATTGAATGATTCCTCATTTCTTTCTCAATCTCACAAAATTACATATGATTTCTTTCCACATTTTGATACTTGGGTAGTCAATTACACATATTAGTTGGATGGTTTCGATTGCAATTTTCACATCTCCAAAGAGGTTGAGTTCTTTAAGCATACGGCACATTATCTTAATCTTTCAAGTCCTCATTGCCATGTAGGCATCATTTGCACCAAGGGGGACCTTGCAAATTTTGCTAGCTTTTACATTGGTCCAGATTCCCTGGTGGAGGATTTTCCACATAACCACTGACTTTTTTGCCTCGATGAGGGGGTGCCAAAGGGATTGGAACTTAAATTCCCACCTCAAGCTCAACCAATCCAAACGCCACTTCCTAGTAAGCATGACATGAAAGTACAAATTCTTCTTGAATCTTGAAGTTTTATCAAGGCTATTTCCATTGTGCCATCTAAGACATGGTGAGGAGAGTCATGAACAATGAGGAAGTGCTCCCAAGCATTGAATCTACTTTGTGTTGGTGCATGAAAACCAACAATTGATGTTTTAGACAAAGGTTTGAAGTCAAAGGATGAAGTAAAGACAAATATACGAAGCTTGAAGTTAGTGCATGATCAGAGAATGAAGTCTTGTATATACATGTATACTAGACTTGTAATTAACTCACTTATACCTTTGTTATGGTTAAGAGTCTATACATATATGCCTATATTTACAGGTATAAAGTCACGGAATGTAAGAGAGATGATGAAAGACAAGTTGTAAGAGTCATTAGACACTTTAGAAGTGATGAGAGTACAACTCATCAATCAGATGTAATGTTTTCTTGAAGAGGAGAAAAATTATGCCTGATATTTTTCTCAGTGCTCCTTTTGTGTTTATTTTTTTGTGAAATGCACTTGTACAAGTCTAAGTCTATATTTGAGTGAACTTTACAAATTTTTAGATCCTAATTGTGATCAAGTTGAGAGAATTGAGAGTAGGAACATTTACAGGTGTAAATGTGAAGAAGAGAAGACTGTAATAGGCTCAAATTCGATGATAATGTTTTGATCAGTTCTCCTTCCACAGTGTAAAGCTTTGAGCAAGCAAGCACTCATTCTTTAATTTGGAAGGTAAGCTACCTATGGGTAAAATAATTTGAATAAACAGGCTCTACTTTGAGAGAAATATGCATTAGAAGTTATAGGTGTCAAAGTCGACTCTATAGAAGTATAGTTTTAGACATAGGTGAATTGTTTGGAGTAAATCTCAAGATTTACTAAACCTTTTGCAAAAGTTTAACTTGGAGAAGGTGTGCAAACATTAGGCAACACTTCATACAAAGTTTCAGTGAAAACTTTACCCATTTGATTACTCAATGAGTGAATTAAAGACAGCAGACTTTTCTGCATAGTCACTCTCTTCACAGTTAGTGCAAAGATTGATAATTTGGCATTAGCCTTCCAAAATTGGTTGAGGTTTTTTAGTTGTTCATGATATAGAGGTGCTCTAACATCAACGATAACTTTTTCTTTTGGAGATTAACACTCTCCATCAGTGGTATCAAAGCAGGAGTTATCAAAATTGAAGAAAAGAAGGACCCCGATTGTTGTAGTTATACAAAAATCAACCTTTGAAGATTCAAAAGGTGAAAGTTTGAAGTGAAAGGTAGAGAAGGAAGCCTGAAGCTATCAAGAAGATCAAAAGGAACTACATCTGAAGTAAAAACCAGAATTCAGAGATCCTAGTGTTCCAACTAGGGATGAACTCTCAGATTTGAAGACATGGATGAAGAAGGATGCTCATGCTAGGAGCATTATCTACATGGGATTCAATGACTATTTGCTAACTCACATAGGACTTGAAAGTGCAAGTGATATATGGAATGCTTTGGAGGATTTTTTTCGAAATCCTACAAAGTCAAGGAAGGCATCTTTATGGGCAGAGTTTAGCACATTTAAGAAGAAGGCTTCTCGATCCATTTTTTATTATGTAGCAATGGTTAAGGACATTGCAGATGCATTAGGATCAGTTGATGAAGATATTGAAGAGGATAAATTGGTAAGGAAAATCCTCACAGGTTTGAGAGGAGATGAGAAATGGAAGCCATTCATTTTGTCTACTGAATTGTCACTAGATCATTTCACTCCTGATTTGAATCAATTGCTAGGACATATGCTAACCTTTGAGCATGAATGAAGAAGAAGGTGCAACTAGCCAAGCTAACTTCCTAGGAGGAAGAGGTGGTGGCAAAGGAAGAGGAAGAGGCGCAATCAATAAAGATGGAGTCAAAGCTTACTGGATTTGTGGTAAGACTAATCACTTAAGCTCATGAATGTTCGCATAATAATCAGAATTGTGGAGGATACAATCAGAATTTTAATTCAAGAGGAAGAGGTAATAGAAGTCAGAGAGGTAACTTCAGAGGTAGAGGTAGTAGAGGTTACTTTGGAAGAAATGCAGGTAGGGGCTTCCAAAGTCAATCCTACAACAATACCTACTACAATTATGCTTCATATCAAAAGGAGGATTCAACCTTAATTATGAATGCAACTTGTGAAGGACAAAGTGAAGATCAAAGAGTCTTCTACATTGACTCAAGGTGTAGCAATTACCTGAGTGGAAACATTGCTTTGATGAGTGATTTGGAGAATAAGGTGAGTAATCATGTGGTTCAAACAGGTGATAACACAAAGAACAATGTGAAATCAATTGGATCAATGAAGGCTAAGGATAGGAGCACTCTTCTGAGTAAGGTTTTATATGTTCCTACAATTCCAAAGAATCTGATAAGTGTAGGGCAAATTGTAGAGAAAGGTTATGAAGTAAGGTTCACTAATGATGGAGTTTTTGTGGAAGACCCAAGCAATGGGTATAAACAAATTGTTTCAGGAAAAAAAGAAGGAAGGCTTTTCACATTGAAGATTCAAGGCAATGTTGGTCATGCCTTGTTCACTTATGGAGGATATAAGATCTCTGAGTTAGATCTTTGGCATAAAAGGCTTGGACATTTCAATGAAAGATGTATTAAGGATATGGTTAACAATTGTTCAATTCTTGGATTAGCTAATGTTGCACGTCAACATATGACATACAAATGTGAGGCATGTCAATTAGGTAAGGCTCATAAACAATCATATAATAATCATGGTTTCATGTATTCAGAGAAGCTTGAATTGGTACATACAGATGTGTGGGGGCCATCAAAGGACTTTAGCATTAATGGTTCAAGATATTATGTGATTTATGTTGATGATGCTACCAGGTGGATCACTATATATGTGATCAAAGATAAATCAGAGGTGTTCAATACATTTAAACATTATCATGTGTATGCAGAGAGAATCACATGTCAAAAATTGAAGAGACTAAAGTCAGATGGAGGGGGAGAGTATTTCTCTAATGAGTTCAGTGAATACTTGTGGAATGCAGGTATAAAAAGGGAAGTTACTTGCAAGTATTCTCCTCAACAAAATGGTGTAGCAGAAAGGAGAAATAGAACTCTTGTTGAGTTTGCAAGGTCAATGATGAAGGAGAAAATTTGTCCAAATTATTTGTGGGCTGAGGCTGTTAATACACCCCCATACTTGGTTAATAGGCTACCATGTAAAGCTTTGCAGGGTATGACACCATATGAAGCTTGGTGGGGTAAGAGACCTACCTTAGATCATTGCAAAGTGTTTGGATGTTTGACATATGCATATGTGCCATCTCAGTTGAGGCATAAATTGGAACTCAAAGCTAAAAAGTATGTGTTTATTGGCTATGATGATAAGCAGATGGGTTATAGGTTGTGTACAAAGCAATTCCTTATGTCAAAGGATGTTACATTTGATGAGCAAGGTACTTGGTATGCAGGTGATGAAGAAACATTGAATCATAAGAAAAGTAAACCAAAGATTCAAATATGTGATGAAGAAGAGAACAATGAAGCACAAGTTGAAGTTGAAGAAATGCCAAGGTTTGGTCCAGAATGTGATGAACTAGAAACTTCAAGAAGTGGAGAACTTAGAAGATCATCAAGGCACAAATGGCAACCTACAAGGTATAGCTATGATACTTCTTTTTTGACCACTAAAGGTTATGCTTATATGGTGAAAGCAAAGGAAGACCCTTCTACATATGAAGAGGCAAAAGGTAAGGAAAATTGGGAGAAAGCTATGCAGGAAGAATATGATGCATTTATGGAGAATGAGACATGGGATTTGGCTCCAAAACCAAATAGTCAGAAGATCATTGGATGCAAATGGGTCTACAAAACAAAGAGGTATGCAGATGGAAGTGTGTCTAGATATAAAGCTAGACTGGTTGTGAAAGGATATGCTCAGACATATGGTATAGATTATGATGAGACTTATAGTCCTGTGACAAAGATGACGACTATAAGGACTCTCATAGCTATTGCTGCATGTAAAGGTTGGAAGATATGTCAATTAGATGTGAAGAATGTGTTTCTAAATGGTTATATTTCAAATGATGTTTTCATGGAGCAACCAAAAGGTTTCAAGGATAAAAGGTATCCAGAGTATGTATGCAAGCTCAAGAGAGCTTTGTATGGTTTGAAGCGGGCCCCAAGGGAATGGAATTATAGACTTGTGAAGTTCTTGAAGGACCTTGGTTTCCAAGTGTCTAAGGCAGATAGTAGCTTGCTTGTTAAAGCAAGTGATGATGGATTCATTTACATGTGCATATATGTTGACAACATAATTCTTACAGGTATAGATGAGAAGGGCATATAAAGTCTTAAGAAGCAAATGGAGAAAGAATTCAAGATCAGTGACTTGGGAAATGCTTTTGTACGTCTAGTTCTATAGTTGAGTGACCTTCTCTGTTTATTGTTTTGTGAAATGCTTTTGTACAAGTCTAGTTCTATAGTTGAGTGACCTCTATACAAATTTTCATATCCTAATTGTGATCAGGTTGAGAGAATTGAGAGTAGGAACATTTACATGTGTAAATGTGAAGAAGAGAAGACTGTAGGAGGTACAAATTCGATGATAATGTTTTGGTCAGTTCTCCTTCCATAGTGTAAACTTTTGAGCAAACAGGCACTCATTCTTTAAGTTGGAAGGTAAGCTACCTATGGCTAAAAGCATTTGAACCAAAGGGCTTTACTTTGAGAGAATTATGCATTAGAAGTTATAGGTGTCAAAGTCAATTGTATAGAGGTATAGTTTTAGACATAGGCGAATTGTTTGGAGTAAATCTCATGATTTACTAAACCTTTTGAGAAAGTTTAACTTGGAGAAGGTATGAAAACATACACAGTTTAATTGAAAACATTACGCATTTGATCACTTAATGAGTGAATTAAGTGCAACAGACTTTTCTGAATAGTCACTCTCTTAATAGTTAGTGCAAAGATTGATAATCTAGCATCAGTCTCCAAAAGTGGTTGAGGTTTTGAGTTGTTCTTTATAGAGAGGTGCTCTAACATCAAGGATAATTTGTTCTTTTGGATATTAACACTCTCCATCACTCTGTAGTAGGCCCCATTGGCCCATTCAAGAAAAATGGGACTTATTCATGATCTTGACACAATTTTGTTTCCCAAATCTTTGTTTTTTGAGTCATTCATACACTACAACATGTTATTATCTCTTGATTGGAGTATTAAATTGATACTTTAATATGAACACTAATTGTATTATAAGTGGAGAATCAAGGCTAGGCTCAAAGTTATATGATAAAAATGGATAAATTAAGATAGAAAAATTATAAATGGGACTTGAATAATTTTGAAATTTCTTGAATATGAGAAGTCCATTGTTGTAGCTAGATCAATGTCCTCAAATCTAATCCACTAGCATGTTTCTTGGTTCTAGAGGTATTTACACAAATAGAAATCTTTGTTCCAAAGCTTCCTAGCTTTTTGGAGGTTCCAAGACTCCAAACCTCTAATGCCCTTGATAGGGACCAGATTGAATCATTTTGTCTAATACCGACCAACCATTTTGAATATTTAGTGATCTTGATGAACTATTTAACTTTGTTCCATTTCTTCCACAGAGAGAAAACCAAGATCGAGCCTCTAGGAGTCACCAAAAAAGGGGAGAAAAAAAGGGTGAAAAGGTTAAGAGCCTTCCACCTTGGGAGGTCCACAAGCTTAAGAGCACTTCTGTTCTTAAAAATAAACTAGGCCTAAGAGGCATCACTATTGCTCCATGCTTTAATTAACCATTTTGCAGCTAGCTTATTGGCCATTCCTTCAATGTCTAGAATGCATAAACCACCTTGATTCCTTTGGCTTATGAAAGTATCCAATTTAATTTTGGGGATAACCCTTCTGTTAGGCTCACCCATCCATAGAAAGTTCCTACAAATTCTTTCCAATTCAATAATCTCTTGGTCCTTCCATCTCCAACAGGAGAGAAAGTAAATCATCAAAGAAAGAAGGAATGTGTTAACAACCATATCACCTCTTGCCAGATTGATCTCCATACCTTTCTAGTATGTCAAGTTGTTCTCAAGATTAGAGAGAGCTCAATTCCATTGTTGCCCCATCGAACTGTCAAATCCCATAGGAATACCTAAGAGGCAGAAGATTTGTCCACTAGGAATCAATTGGCATACACGGTTAATTAGCAAATGAGGAGGATGCCCAATCATAGCCTTGAAAGCAATTTTAGCATGATTTATTTTGGATCCCAATGCCTCGCACAATGTATTTAGACAACCCCAAAAGTGTTAATTCTTATCAGATCTTTATGCACAAAAGCATTATTATCATTGGAAAAAAGTCTCATGATCATCTGGTCTTGATTGAGAGGAAGACCAAGGCCTTGGATAAGACCTAAGCGTGCTTGATGTTTAGCAAGGTAGCTAAGATCATCGCTTGCAATAGCAAAGAGAAGAGGGGCCAATAAGCACCCTTTTTTTATAGAACATTATAATCTAATCACTTGAGAAAGTTGGCCATTGATGTTTATGTGAGCAATCACAGTTCCTAGTAGCATTGAGATCATCTTAATGAGTTTTTAGCCAAAGCTCAAGCCTTTCAACAATTGGAGAATGAAGTCCCATTCAAGTTTGTCATATGCTTCATCGAAGTCAATCTTAAGGAAGAGGATGTCTTGACCGGATTCCTCAACAAAAACCAAACCTTCCTAAACATCAATGGTAGCCTCTAGGATGAACCTCCCCTTGATGAAGCCTTTTATATCCTCACTGATCGAGTCTTGTAGGTGACAAGTAATATGGTTTGTATTTGCCTCACTAAGATCTTGTACCCGATTTGTAACATCATAATTGGACACTAGTTTTCAATCCTATTTTTGCTTCTTTTTTGTGAGTGAGCTTGTTGATGGCCTCATTGAGACATTTGGGAAGCACGCCAAAAGATATAGCCTCTTTCCACACCATATGTAATGGAGTACTCACCACGTGCTTGAAGGTCTTGTAAAACTCATTAGTAAGGCCATCCAACCCTGGGCTTTTGCCATTAGGAAGGGATTCAGTAACTTCACGAATCTCAACATCTAAAATGGGAGCTCCAAAAAGAGCTTTCAAATTTTGTGGGAATCTTTTGGTTCTGACTCTAGAGATGGCTGCCATGCAATCACACCTGTGAGGAGAAAGAGGCATGAAAACCCCCGAAAGTTGGGTAAAGTTTTTGACAATTAGTGTACCTTTTTCTTCATCTATTTTGCATTCAACCCCATACATATCCATAATGAAAGGGGTCACTTCCTTGGATTGCTTCTGCTTGAGGAGGAGGCACATCTCTTTAGTAGTTTTGTCCTCCCAACCTACCCACCAATCTTTAAAGTATATTTTTAGATTCTTTCTTTGAATTTCTTCTTCATATCTCATTACGCTTCTGATTTTTAGGGTCCTATCTAGTATTGCCAGTGGCCTTTGTTGACTTCTACCTCTAGGCACCTCAACCTAAGATAAATTTTTTTTTAATAAAAGGGAGTTCGGCAATGCCTACTCTCCCTGACTTTAATTAAATAAAAGAAGAATACAAGTGAATAAGACTAGTGCCCTCGGGACCCCCCAAATCCCACAATGCAAGGGCAGCAAAAACACGTCAGGAAGTCGTACCTTCATGGTAGACCTTACAAAGCTTACATGGATTTATAGAGGAGGTTGATAAACCTCGCATCCCCATCATGCGGAGCCCACTTGGTTTTAAGCTTATTGTTGACATAATGAAGTCCTTTGTAATGTCTAAAGGGGGGGGGGGGTTCTTATAGTTAGCAATTCTTTTGACCAGAAGGAATAGGGACTTCTTGATCGACCACTCCTTGGGGGTATTGCCAAATTTGTGAGTGCATCGTTCCTGCCAAATCTTCCAAAGGATCTCTCCCCTAATCACATTCCACAATGCCATAGAGCAACTGATTGCTTCACCAATGAGCGCTTGCTTCCAATTGATTTGTTCTCTGAGCCCCAAAGAACGACCAAGGACCCTCCATAGCCAAAGGGATTTAGGGCAAGCAAAGAACAGGTGACCAATATCCTCTTTGCTATTGCAACATCGCTTGCACCAGGGCCAAACACCATAGATATTGTTAGCTTTTGCATTGTTCCATATTTCATGGTGTAAAATTTGCATTGGTCCATATTCCACGGTCCTAAGATAAGGTTTTTCTCTTCTAGAACGACGAATGATTTAAAGATTCTTTTGAGCCTTGACCAAGATGTGATCAGTCTACAAGGATGCCTTCCTCAAACACCTAGCCAGCGAGGAACAAGAGGCAAAGGCCTTGTTCCAAACAACAGTAATCTCTTGCTGGAACAAGGGGAAAAGAATTTTATCAGATTGTCATGAAATTAAGGCACTTTCTTAAGATTGAAGATCCTTGAAGGTAAGCACAATCAGGTAGTGATCAGAGACAACAAGATTCATACTTTGGGAGAGGGATGGGAAGCCCACTCATTGATTATATTTTTCATGATATAACTCTTATCGAGTCTAACTTTCCACAAGTCAATTCCATCTTGGAGGCTCGACCAAGAGAAACCAAAATCATCTTTTATCTCCACAAGATCTAGGTGGAGCTTGAGTTGGTCCCAAACTTCCTTCTTCTAACCATCAATCAGCCACCCCTTCCTCCCCCATCTCTCATAAAGAACCTCCATCATATTAAAGTCCCCACAAAGAACCACGTTGAGGAGTAGAGATTCCAATGAATGCCAAGTGGAGATTCTTTCTGAGTCAAATTAGCAGCATGCCAGGAGACAATGGAAAATTGCAGAGGATCCTCAAAGGAAGCACCAACCCATCAATGGTTCTATTCCACTAGGGTATCCACAATTCTAGTGTGCCAACTTCTACTGATGCCGATAGCTGAGCCTCTGTTTCCCCTTGTGTTCATGGTGGACAATAGACATGGGACGATGAAATACATTCAATTCTCTTCTATAGGTCCTCCCCATCAATTTTGATCTCTTGAAGATAGATGAAGCCTAGGTTTAGGCTTTTATCCTGGATTCACTAGCCAATAATGGTTTCCCTTGAGGGGTCTAACAACCCTCTAACATTGAGGGACATAATCATCATTATCGAAGGTTGAGATCTTTCTCGAGAGGTGCATTGTCCCTCTTTTTCTTGTTTTTCTCATCAATGTTTTTCTTCAGGGTAGAGGGGTCCTAACATAGGCATTTCCCTTAAGGGAGCTCTTCCACGGTGTCTCAGTGGGTTTTTTTCCTTTGTGAGAAGTCTTCTTCGAAAATGAGTCTATTATCCTTTCAAGGAATGTGGATCCATATATGGAGCTTTTACTATCTTGGTTATTGTCAGTGTTGGTGATGAACCCAACCTCTTTGCTAGTGTTGTCTCCTTCTTGGTTTCTTTCCTTGGGGTTGGAATCCTTAAGGGTTTCCCCATCACTGCGATGGTCTTCGTGATTCACTGCGCCCGCGAAATTCAATTCATTGACCTCCTTTTCCATGTTGCCAAAGATGTTTGTTTTTGGAGCCGTGTGAAACGGGCTCTTCTCAATATTCCTTTTAGGGCTTCTTCTCCTTCTTCATCTTACTTCCTTGAAGCCATCAGGGTTCTTTTCCAAGACTTGCATTTCCCTCCCCTTCTTAGCCTCCAAAAGAGGATCGTTTGATATGCTCTGGGCCCCTGAAGCAACTCTATTCCCTGTTACATTATCTTTTTCTAGGTTTTGCTTGTTCTTACTGGAATTCTATCTCAAAGGACATTCGTTTATTCTATGGCCCTCCTTTCCATAATGAAAGTAAGCATTTGGAAAGCTCTTGTATATAATCTCCTACTCAAAAGAATTCTCTTCTTTGATGTCTATGGAAATTTTAGAGAGGAGATCTTTGTTTAGGGCAGCTTCGACACAAATTTGTGGGTGCCATCTAGCATTGAATGAGTATTTTGCACCTTTATATATGAGGCCCTTGATATCTTCTCTCGAGCCAAGGGCCCACCGATGGGTGAAACAATTTTCCTTATGAATCCACAAAGGAAAAAGGGAAAGTTTGGCAGCTTGATCCAAAGCAGATAGTGCAAATGTTTAGACTGATTAGGAACAAAATCAAGAAACCATTTAAATAGGCTCGAGGTAGTCCTCCAGACCTACCAAGTGCAAATCTGCAAAGTTTGAAAGTCCATATTTTCATTTTCAAACACCAAGAGCACGTGATTCATCGGCAACAACTAACACTTGGTCACAATCAAGTTGCATGGGAACCATTCCTTATGGAACCATTGATGAAAGGACTCCAACGGGGGCTTACGACAAAACAATTGACCGATGAGATAGGTTCTTTTTAGCTCTTCTTGTAGCTTCATCACAATATCATCCCTTTGAAGGGAGAAAACTGGAGGCTTGACACCAAAAATTTCCAAAGATGCATCGGAAGTCTTGTCCTCCAACGATGAACCCATATTACTTACCACTAGCGAGGGGGAAATCCCCATCATGAAGTAGACAAAGAAAAATAAAAAACCTAACACTGACCAGCAATGATCGCCAAAGCAATCATTGAAGAACGATGAAAGCAAACACTCTTAAAGTAATTTCTTTGCCACCACCTGAGCACCCCTTTAAAAGTCCTCCAAAAAGAAACCTTCCCCACAGTCTTTAAGGAACCACACGAGCCCCCATGAACCATGCTTTTGGAGTTCTTTTGGTTATGAATTTTGAATTAAGTTTTTCTCACCTTCCATGCTTTAATCTCGCTTTAATTGGCTTCCATGCTTTAATATTTTTAATTTGATTTAAAAATGTCCATGATGAAGCATGGAATCGACATGAGGCAATGAGGAGGGCCAAGTAACTCGATGAAGAGAAACACATCGGGGTTATCGAATGCCAAAGCGAGTAGAATGCATGTATGTGTGCATGGATATATGTGTATACATCTTGAACATGTGTGTGTCATGTATGTCTTCTTCCTCTTCTCTGTATCCCTCTCTAACTCTCCTTGTCGCACGCACCATGTTACATTCAGAGAGAAGAAGATAGAGTTTTTTTCCTTTCTTTTGTTTGGAGGACTCACACTGGTTGATCCCATAGACGAAGTAAAAGAATTGTTAACGCCCATATAGAAGTCTCTACCTTATCTTATAATTGTTAGGAGTCTCTCTCGTGAGCTGCTCATTTTTTTTAATGAAGGTTCAACCAACTACTCTCTCAAGCTTTTAACTTGGAAATTACAATTGTGCAAGTGAATGGACATAGTACCCATGGGAACCCTCCATATCCCATAAAGTTGGGGTTAGACTTTTCGAAGATGGCACAAGAGAGGACTGGTTTCGACTAGAAATATCATGGTTTAAACTTGCCTTAAGCCCACATTGTCTTGCCATAAGTGGGGATTGAACCTTCACTCCCCCCCCCTCAAGAGGCAAAAGGCCCAACCAGCCCAACTAACACGTGTGGATAGAGCTTCCCGCTTGTACTTCAACACTATGAATGAAATGCAGAAATTTTATAGTTACCCTATTGCCCGGCGTCCATGCTCCTGCCATGCTCAGAGCACTCACTCTGTACAAATTGATGGTATCCCAATTTTTGTCTCCTTGTGGATTCCTACACACACGACCATCCAAGAACGACGCTCCCTAGTCCAAGTCCATGTAGCCTAGTGGTTTGAATCTTTGAGTCTCTGGGAGGAATTCCTGAGTTCAAGTCTTGGCTAGACATATCTCTGAGTTTCTCAAAGATGGTTGCCTCTACCTTACAAGATTGAGTGTGTGAGTGTTTTCCAATTCATTGTACTCTAAAAAAAAAAGAACGATGTTCCCTAAATTTTCCATGTGCAATTAGATACATTTGAGTCTCAACAAAAAGAAAAGTGACACAGAGAGTGAGGAACTACTCAAACCACGTCAAAATCGAGTTTAGAGTTCGGTTCACCCGAGCAATGAAACATCTAAAGAAGATAATGTAGCCACAGACACTAGTGGAGGCTTTGCCCCTATTTTGAGTGCTACTAAGACATCAAATGCTTCTCTAGTAAGGTTTTTTGTTGAAGCTTTGAAATATAGAAGTGAGTACTCTAACCCACTATTCAACAAAAATGGATACCAAGGTAATTCCGATCCATGTGTTTCTTCTTATAATAATAAAGCTAAATAGAAGCTTTGTGATGAAGGTAATGCTCATGAACTAAGGATAGAAAACATGATGGAAGACAATGAAGATTCGACATTGGTTATTCATAGTAGTTCATTTATGAACGGGCAAATGCAATTGATTGATAAAGTTGTCATTGGTCTATGTCATGGACCAAGACTTGCTTCAGACACTTTGAGGCAATGGGTTGAATTGAACTGGAAGAATAAAGGCCTTTTGGTGAGGCATATACTGTATTTGCCCAAAAATTACTTTCTATTCTATTTTGAGGTTTCCATAAGTGCTTTTAAATTTATTAGTGAAACAGAGTGGTTCATTAAATTTACCCCTATCACATTTTTTAAGTGGTATGTGGGATTCAACCCTAGGGGGCCTAAACCCACAAAAGTCTCTATGTGGGTTGAGTTTCTTGACCTACTTGTGGAGTTTTACCATTGGATTGATAGCATGTGTACCCTAATTCGAAAAGTTTTGGGTCAAAGGAATAGAGGTGGTATAAACCCTAAATGAGATCCCCAAGTTATGGTGGAGATGGATATAGCTAAACCTATTAAGACCTCCTTAATAATAAAGGATTGTGATGGAAAAATTTTGCATGAGCAAAAAGTGATGTACACAAATCTGCCCAATGCCAACTTTCGTTGCTATGAAGAAGCACATCTAATTAGACATTTTCCTATATTAAGTGCTAGTAACAAGCTTGACTTGAATGCTAAAATGGACTTTGTAAGGTAAAATGATGTCAACAAAGGAAATTTTGTAGACAAGAATAGGAAAACTACTAGTAAACCTCAAAAAAAGAGAGTACGTAAAAATGTGAATGAATATGAAGCTTTATTAGAAGAAGTTTCTAATTCTTTTGACCAGGAAGCAACCATTGAAAAAGAAGGAAATAAGGAAAATATGGTTCCTAATTTTGCTGAAAGTAGCATGAATGAGAATAAAGAGTATGTGGAAAATGCTCTTGTTTAGTACCAAGAAGAAAGGTGGACCCGGGTAGGCAACAAAAAAATAATGAAGGTCAATCATAAAATTTATCAAAAAGATCACAAAAAAGATTTTGTGTTTCTGTTGGAGTTTCAGGTCTATGGAAGCACACAAAGAGCACAAGGAAGAAGAAGAAGCTTGGAGCACAACACACAATACTGAATGTATTACCAAGAGAATGTACAAGTGACCCATTAGGGCTATATGCATATATACAAGCCGGGGAAAAACACCTCCTAAAGAGGGAAAAAAAGTGCCCTGATGGTGCGATGAATGAGGAACTGGTATGCATGTATAAGGAAGTGCCAAGTTATGTGGAATCAATCCATGAAAGGAAGCAAGCCCAAAGCTTTGCAAAAAGCTACAAACTTCTCCCTAGGCAGAGCCCTTGTGAAAAGGTCTTCAATGTTCTCTTGTGTGGGCACATATGCCAAATTGATCTCTCTAGTAGAGAGCCTCTCCCTGACATAATGATAGCGCACCTCAATGTGCTTAGTGCGAGCATGGAACACATGATTCCTCACAACTGCAAGTGTGCTATGACTCTCAGTGACGATGGTGGTGGTAGAGGACTGACCAAGACCCAAATTAGCCATAAGGCATCTGAGCCACACACACTCAATAGTCATTGTGAAAGTTGCCCTATACTCAGCCTCACAACTAGAAGTGGCCACACTAGGTTGCTTCTTGCTCAACCAAGATATACATGAGCTACCAAGCATGAAGCAAAAGACACTAGTGGACACACGAGTGTCATAGCAACCAGCCCAATCACAGTAAAAAAACATGTAAATTTGGTGGTAGTGATCCCCCCTTGGGATAAAACAGTCCAAGTAGTCGGGTACCACTCAAGTAGCAAAAGGTGTGCTTAAGTGCCTACCAATGCTTGACACCTAGGCAGTGCATAAACCTGCTTATCTATGAGATATCAAACTGAATATCTGGCCGAGTAATGTATAATTAAATCAAGCATCCAACAACTTACAGAAAGAGAACAACATCAAATGCATCTCCAGCATCATGAAGGCTCAACCATAAACATGTCTCCGTAGGAGTGGCAATAGGTTTACAGTCTTCAAGGAGAAAACATTGCAATAATATGTGAATATATTTTGTTTAACACAAAAATATTCCACCATCAACTTGCATAAATTGAATGCCCAAATAATGATGCAAATGCCCCAAATCTAACACCTGAAATGAGGCATGTAAATCAACCTTGAAATCAGTAATATGCTTTTCATGAGGATCATTGAGAAGCATATCATCAACATAGAGAACAATGATAAGAAGCACATCATTTGCATGCTTAACATATAAGGTGCTCTCAGTTGGACTATTCTCAAAACCATGTGCAATCAGGTAGGCATGTAATTTTTCATACCAAGCACGTTGTGCTTGCTTCAAACCATATAATCCCTTTTTCAACCTGTACACTTGGTTTCATGCCATTTTTGCACAAAGCCACAAGGATGAAAAACATACACTTCTTCATGCAGGTCACCGTTTAGAAATGTATTTTTAATGTCCAATTGATGTACATTCGAACCATGATGAGCTGCAAGTGCACAAATGCTATGAACGGTAGTCATTCGGCATGTAGGAGCAAAGGTCTCATCAAAATCAATGCCTCTTTCCTAAGCATAACCCTTTGGAACAAGCCAAGCCTTATACATATTAATTGTTCCATCATGCTTGCACTTTAGCTTGTATACCCACTTAGTGCCAATGGCCTTCTTTCCAGGAGGCAAGTCACATAAAGAACAGGTACCATTTTTCATAATAGCATCATATTGTAATTGCATAGCAACCATCCAAATTTTTGAGTTTTTTGCTTCATCAAACGAAACTGGCTCATTGTCATCAAAAAGACTAGAGGCAGTCATAGCATAGCAATCTGATGCAAAAGAAGCACTATGACAACATGAACAAGTACGATATGACAGAGATGCATCTAATTTGCTATCACACAAAGTCTGCACCAGCCATTTTGGCATAGTCTTTGCCTCCTCAATATCAGCTCTCTCATCAACAAGTGCATCATGTAAATTTGCATCAGAAATGGAATGATCTTCATCATCACATGAAACCTATAAAGGTTGAGAAGTTGCCTCATTAGGACCACCACTAGACAGTCCACCTATAAAAAGAGGCAGCAAAGTGTTATACATGTCTTTGGAGCTAATTGATGTCTCTATTGTACATGAAAGTAATGCGTGAATAGCATCTTCCACAAAAACAACATCACATCTAACCAGAATGTGTTTAGTTTGTGGATGATACAGATGATAGCCTTTCCTTTTAGAATTGTACCCAACAAAAATACATTTCATTGCTTTATCATCCAATTTCTTGCATTGTTTTTCATGCACTAATGCATATGTTAGACAACCAAAAACACATATGTGAGCAACAGATGGCTTACAACCATGCCAAGCCTCATATGGAGCGATAGACCGCAATGCTTTAGTGGGACTCCCATTAAGTACATATGCTTCACACATAATAACCTCAAGCCAAAAACTATCTGGTATATCCTGACTCTTGACCATACACCTTGCTATCTCCATGAGTGATCTATTCTTCCTTTCAAAAACATTTTGTTGAGGTGTATATGACATTGTACACTAATGTTTATCTCACCTTTAGCCAAAAATGTATTAAAATCAAAAGACATATATTCCCCCCTTGATCAGAATGAAGGGTGCCCATTTTACATGGAGACTGATTTTCAACCAAAACCAGAAACTATTTGAAGCACATAAACACTTCGGACTTTGCTTTCAATGGATATACCCATGCATGGCTGGAAAAATCATCGATTAAAGTCATGAAGTAAAGATAGTTCCCAAAAGAAGGTGTCTGCATAGGACCATAGACATCACTGTGAACAAGCTACAATTTTTTAGTAGCTCAAACTGAACCATCAGTTGGGAAGGAGGAACACTACATTTTGCCTAGAATACAGACTTCACATACATGTTTACTATGTGCCTCAAGTTTGGGGAAAGAGGACAGCATTTAGGATTTCTACAGGTGTAGTAAACTAGCAAAATTTAGATGAGCAAAGCGTGCATGCCAAAGCTTGCATCTAACATAGCCTGAGAATCTTGAACTGCACATTTTGAATCATTCACAGATTTTGCATAATCCATGAGCTTATATAGCCCATGACATAAAATGCCAAAAGTGATAATGATGCCACCATTTGACAGATCATGAACTGTACATCTGTCATCAACAAATTTCATGACCAAGCCAATATTGGCTAATGTTGAAATTGATAAGAGAATTTTTCTTGATCCCTAGCACAAATAAAGCATCTGACAATGTAAACGAACTACCATCAGCAATAGTCAGAATGATCTTACCAATTTCCATAACAAGATAAAAGGATTTGTTGGTGCATGTGACAATATTCCATGTAGGGGTAAGCTCAAGTGAAGTGAAGAAAAAATGCTGCAAGCTAATATGTTTGGTTGCCCCACTATCAAAGTACCAAACATCTAAGTCTACTATAGACATAAATTATTCATGAGAAGATGGGTCATAACTACAAACAATAGTAAATGCCCATTCTTCATTCTACACAAGATTAGCAGACTCTGTTTTTGGTGTAGAGGCCTCTACAACAACCATTCCAGACTCTTCATTCTTTGCCTCTTTTGGATCCAATTTTGGACAACTCTTTATGACATGATCATTTCCTTTATAATATTTGCAAAAAAGTTTTTGCTTTTTTGTTTTCCTTCTCGTCTCTTGCAGAATTAGCAGATTTTTTGCTTACTAGTTGAAGAGGACCTCTTTTGCCTAGATTGATCTTCCTATAATAGTATAGAGACTAACTCCTCAAATTTTAAGGCATTTGGATTGCCTTTGATCCTCAATCGAAGAGTAGAAGCAAAATTATGATATGAATCTAGAAGACCATTCAAAACAGTCTGCACAAGTGAACTATTAGGCAAGACTTCATCAGCAAAAATCAATAATCCTTCAAATATTTGATCTTTTTCCAAAAATTTTCCATTGAATCTCCTTCATTCATGTTCTCACTCTCGAACTCTTTTTAGAGGTAAGCAACACGAGCCCCATTCCTTGCCTGGTATAAAGTGGAAAGTGTATCCCAAACATCCTTTGTTGTTCTGCAAGAGTGAATGTGAGGAATAATGGCAAGTTTAGTAGACTAGGATATCAATGCATGTGCATGAGCATCTCTGCCATCCCAACAACTTTTCTCTACAGTAGGTGCAATAGGAACCATAGCACAAATAGGAACATGAAGAATATCATCATCTTCAATGCCATCTGCATCACCTTCAGTTTTTGTATTTGTAGGTGTAGTAGGACATTTTTCAACACCCTATACAATATTCCACGGTCCTTTTACAACCAATACATGACACATCATATAAGCCCATAATGGGTAATTGGTACCATCCAACTTATCCTCAATAGCCAACATATGGAATACATCACTCGTCTCAACCATGGCCACTAACTAAAATACCCTAATGCAAAAAAATGACTATATCTCAAAAACTTGAACAGAACTACCCTGTCAATTTGTGTTGAAACTATACGAGATTTTGAGATGTTTATACTAGGGAACTAAAACATGTATATATCTTTGGTTTAAAAAGATTAAATTGCTTGCACAAGCACTATGATAGTGCATTTGAAGGTTGAAACAAGCTCCAATCATGATTTTGACACCACACAATGAAGTTGTTTTGAACTTCTAATCACCTTGAGTATGCTCACCAAATTCCGTGCGGTTTTGAGACTATGACCGGAGGTGTTGACAATGCCCTAGATGGAACGATGGCCTGCTTTGATACCAATTGTTGGAGCTTGAGGTCTATGGAAGCACGTGAACAACACAAGGAAGAAGAAGAAGCTTGGAGTGCAACACAAAATATTGAATGTATTACCAAGAGAATGTACAAGTAGCCCATTAGGGCTATACACGTATATACAAGCCGGGTGGAAAAGCCTCCTAAAGAGGGAAAAAAGTGCCTCGATGGTCCTAGTGTGTTCAGACACATCATTAGCTAAATATATCAACAATTTCATCAAGAATTAAACAAGCATGAAGAGGATAGACTCAAAGAAATGATATTTAAAACTCGCCCTCAAGAAGATGTTACTACTACTAACAATTTTGATGAGGTTTTGACAAGTAATGGTCTTAGTAAAGTTAAATAAAAAGATCCTTTAATATCTTTAGTGTCCATGGTAAAACCTATCAAGAAATCTAAGAAATGACTGAATATGTTGTTTTGATGTTGCTCACCATTAAGTTTGACCACCCTTTGTACAAAATCTATAAGGATTTGTACTCCATGATTTCTAAAGAGTTGAATCCTAGCTTTTGTTCTTCTTTTTATGACTCACATTAAATATGGACACTATCAAAATTGTTTCTTTAACCATTAAAGGGATCATTGATCCAATTTGTGCTAATCTTATGAATAATTGGTTGAAAGACATGTCTTTGTTGTTTGATATTAATTGCCTTCAGAAGATAAAGATTGCTAGGTTCAAGATCACCTCTAATTTGAAGTCTGTGTCTAGCAATCGCTTGTGCTTTGTTACTTATCATGATTCTTTCAAGGGAAGGCTACTATTGGTATTGCTTCTAATATTGATCATTTAGTGGAAGAGACCCTTATTAGTCCCACTAACCAGTGGATTGCTTTAAAGTGTAAGAGTCCTCTTAATTATACTTTTGTGAGCATTTATGTTGGAAAATCCTCTCTTGATAGAGCCTTTTGTTGGACTGAGCTTTTTGTTTCTTGATGGTGACCTTATCTTGCTAGGGGATTTTAATATGGTGATTGATCAAAAAGATAGAACTCATAATAAAAACAATATCATTAAGGGAAATAAAAAACTTACTTGGTATAACCGTATCAACACTAAGAACCTTCTTGACTTCGCACATAACATTGGGCACACATGGAATAATAGATGTAAGAGTACTTTTCTAAGTTGCTAGGCTACATAGGGACTATATGGATGTGAATAGGCTTCAAGAGGTGTGGCACATTAACTATGTTACTGATCCTTCCTTATAGTTGTCTGATCATACCTCTTAAATCCTCAGTCTTCATAGAAGCTGCCTTGATTACAGATGAGTGTAGCCCCACTCAGATGCTACCCTTCTCAAGCTCCCTAGTATTGTGAAAAAGCCCACAAGAATTTTTAAATCTCATTTCTCCTCTAACATCCCCCATCTCTCTTCTTGGGAGAATTCTATCATTGATGTTCATACGTTGTCTAGCTATTACAAGCACTTGGCCGATAATATTAAATCTCATAGAAGGATAATGATTATTTAATAGATAGAAGACATTAAGTCTATGACTGATAACTCTAGTTTTAACCAGAGGATCGTGGATCTCCAAGAGAGATTGAGACATGAAGAATACCTCCTAGCTCCTAGTTGCCTTAACGCCCCAAGGGAATTTTTGGTTGGCAAGGTTGACAAACCTAACAATCACATGTTTGATTTGATGAAAAAGAAAAAGGCTAAAGATTTTATTCCTATGCTCAAGAAGAGTTATGATGGGCATGCCATCAATATGAAGGAGAATTTTGCAAGAGGTTGTTAGTTTCTTTACTAATGTATTTTCTAGGCCTCCTAAGTGGGGGGAGGACATTTAGAGAGCTAGGGCCCTTATTTATGTTAAAAGGAAGAAAATGATTCCTAGTGGCCTAGCCTCTATGTTGGACCTACCCCTCTCTACCGATGAAGTTAGAGAATTGATTTTTTAATTGAAACCTTGCAAAACTCCTAGTCTTGATGGGACATCTAATGAGTTCTTTTTGGTTTTTAGTGATTTTATCATTCCCTATATTCTTTTGACTTGGCAAGATGCCATGAGAAGAGGTGCTCTTTTTGCCTTTATCAACACTATTGTGATCAAGCTTATTCATAAAAAAGGATCCAAGGAAGACTTAAACAACTGGAGACCCATAACTTGTCTGACTTTTATTTACAAGATCTTCTCTTCCACGTTGGCCAATAGATTGAGTTGTATTATGAATAAAATTATCCTAGCTGAACAAAAAGTGTTCATCAAAGGTAGGTTCATCTTTGATGCTATTATTTCCTTATGGGAAGGTATGGATTATGCTAGTGAGAGCAAGCAAGACTTTTTCTTTTTTAAAATAGACTTTGACAAAGCTTATGATAGAATTGATTGGAGCTTTATCCTTCAATCTTTGCATGACATCAGCCTTGGTAAGACTTTCATCAGATATGTGAACATCCTTTTTGGGAATGCTTTTTCTAGATTGTCAATGAATGGGTGTGTTTCTAGTCCCTTCAAGCTCCATAAGTCCATAAGACAAGGCTGCCTTTTGGCTCCCCTCCTTTTTTCCATCACTAGTGATGCCCTTGACTGTCTGATTAAAGACTTTATGGCCAGGGATCTTATCAAAAGTATAAGCATTAATAATTCTCATAATCAACTTGATTTCCAATGCTTGTTGATGACACAAATATGATAACTTTTGCTAATGACTTGTATGCTGAAAACTTTATCAAGTGCCTGGATTTGTTTTGGATTTCTAGCAGTTCTCAATTCAATCGTACTTAGGCCTCTTTCAAGTCTTCTACTAATCATATTCCTACTTGTATCTTAAATATAGGTTGTGAATTATCCAATAAGGGATCATTTTTGTATGCTTGGCATACCTATGGGCTTCAAAGTTTCCTTTGATCAAAGATGGGATTGGATTATGCATAAATTTAGAAAGAGGGTGTTTAAGTGGATGATCTTGTAGAACTCCATCTCTCATAGAGACTTTGACTCAAATCATTACATTATACCTACCATTTTTTATGTCCCTTCTTGTTGGATGCCCACTAAAAAGCATATCTTGCAGGTTATTTCTTTGTCCAGAAGGTTCCTTTGGGGTGCGAATGAGCAATTTTATAAACTTCCTAAAGTAGTGTAGAAAAATTGTTGTATGAGAAAAGATGAGGGGGGTCCTGGTGTCATGTCAAGTTGGCGAGTCACTTATCTGCCAAATGGATTTTAAGGGATATTCAGTCTTATGATTTTTGTGTGTTTCTTTTAAAGAATACTTGTGCTAAATTTTATATTAAGAATTTCAAGTCCTAGACTAATAACTCTTTGTGGTACATTGTTTGTTCTCCCACTATCTACATTCCCAAAGGTAGCACCCTCGTTTGTAGTGTGTGGAGAGCATGGATGGTTGCCAAGCATAATTAAGAGTTAAATGATGAATTTGCTACTAAATTTATTTTCTTATTGTAGGAGTCCATATGAATGGTTGGTTTAGCCAAGAAGTTGGTAATTCTTTGTGCATTAGAATGAATGTGTAGAAAATTTGGATTTGTTTCTTGAAGCAATTTCTTTTCTTCATGTGAGATTATTGAAGATGATACTATCTTGAATCTGATTGGTCTCTCTATTTCTTGCAAACATATGTTGATTGACTATAAGGAAGTGTTGCACAAAAAAATTTCTAGTTGCAGACAGCCATTCTCCATTTATAGAGTTGCTAAGCACATCTATCAATCGTATAAGCCGTAGTATACTTCACTCTCTACCATCACTACTAAGCTTGATTCTAGATGAAATATCACTTAGTCACCCCATCAATGGACGTACAGGTTGAGAGTTATGTGGGCCTTGCCTAATGTCATCAAACATTCTACCCTCTAATGGTTGATTATTCATAATGGCCTTTGGATAGGAAATAGAGCAAAAAATTATAATATGAATAATAAGAATTGTTACTTCTATGGTAAGGAGTACCTTGCCCATTTATTTCATGAAATCTAAGCATGCCTAGAATTTTTGAAATATCACCACCAAATCTTTTACAAACTATTGATCTAACAAGCTTAGGTTACAAAGAGGTGCTTCTAGGTGTTTATAATAGAATGGATCTGATTTTTTGGCATTTGTGGAGGTCTTAGATCTTGTGACATATCTAGATCAAAAGGAATCAAAAAATGTTTCAAAATGGGAAGAAATATTATGTCATCTACTGCAAGAGGGAACTCATCAAAACCTCTAATATGTGCTTCAGCTCCATCACATATTCAGCTCCATCACAATAAAGTCAATAGTTGGAAGAGCAAACTATATTCCATGTACTCTCCACTTAGATTCTACATGGAATATAGTTTGCTCTACCAATTCATCAATTTCTTCTACCAAAGATCTTAAAGTGATGAGGTTAAGCTTCACTTCTGGTATCTAGTGGACGGATCCTAAGATTAATAGATAGATTGCCTTATAGATCCACATACTCTTTGATACATTCATTCAATGGCCTAGCAAGCCATTCTGCCCTTGCTTTATGGGATCAAGGGGGTCTCTTTTGCACTATGCCCCTTCACTTGTACATTTGTTCTTCAATTAATTCATGCAAGCAAGACTAGGCCTCAATCAAACATCCTCTTACAAAAAAATAGTAGGGAAGCTATCTACATAGTTCTTGAATCATGTAGCCATAACTAGGGACAAATTTTTTATTTGCTTGTTTGAAGCTATAAATCAAAAACATTAAATCATGTTTGACTCCTCTTTTGGAGATTTATCCAATGATTCTTTCATCAGTGTATGATCAATGGTTGAAACCATGTGAGTATACTTCTAGCTAGGGGTAATCCAAAAACCTCATGTTTCTTAAAGAAATCAATTATTTGTTTAACTCTTAGGAATTTTTTGAGCTTTTCTACATTATCATAAGGATCTCTAGACCCAAAAAATTTTCATGCACTTTTCCACTTGTGATGGTTGAAGGTGTCCCTATGTCTTGAGCCCTTTGACCTACATTTATTATTGCTTGTGCAATTACATGAATGGCTTGCTTGCTAGGAAATGCCATGGGGTTGATTCTAATATATGCCAACCCTTATTGAAATCTAGAAAATGCCTTAGTCAATAGAATTGATAGGAGGATTACCAATTGGATTCATATGATGGTCATAAGTCTCTATCTAATTCCCTCTATTTCCTTGCAAATGGTTGTCCAAGCTTCCTTGAACACCACCAAATGACTATTGGGATTTAGCTTTTGGATATGTTTTCTTAGGTTCAATTAGTCACCAATATGTATTTATTAATTTATCCTTGTATTCTAGAGGAACATGCAAAAAAATAGGGAACTCGTACACAATCACCTGTTTTTCCAATTCATAAGAGCATTGCCACCCTTGGGTGTAGGAGGAATCTCAATGAATTCATCATTATCATCCAATTTTAGTTCCTTAATATTTTCAATTATCATTCATGTGGTTTGGATAAGGATAAAGCATGTAAATAGTACCATCTTGCTCCTTGCAGTGATCATCACAATATTTCGTGACCAAGAAACTATCAACAATCAAGCAATTAGGGTTTGAAAGCCGAAACTATCTCAATGAATTCATCATTATCATCCAATTTTAGTTCCTTCATATTTTCCCATATCATTCATGTGGTTTGGCTAAGGAGAAAGCATGCAAATAGTACCATCTTGCTCCTTGCAATGATCATCACAATATTTGGTGACCAAGAAACTATCAACAATCAAGCAATTAGGGTTTGAAAGCCTAAACACTTGTTGATTGATGTTGTTTAGGTAAAAAATGATGCCTAGTGAATGATAATTATAAAACTAGAAAATCCTATGATAATCTTGACTAGAGGGACCAAATTGGTCAAAAGTAAGTGGCATGTCTTTCATGTCTTTAGAAGTGGCCATGTTTTCCCAATTAAATTCTAGTTTTCTACTAGATAAAGTCACATGTGAGTGACTTGAGCATATGTTACTGCTTCCAACCAATGAGATCTATCTTGTTACTGAACTCCATTGTCCTATTGTCCTACCTGATCTAAGTGCATGTACATTTCTGTTTTACAAAATTTCTAACATTAGGTCAGGGCCATGCACATGCAAGGGTTATAGACAAAATTCAGCTTTTCAAACAATAGTCAATTTATCACTTGGAGTGTAGTGCACTAGACAAGGTGTGTATTATGCTCTTTCAATGTACCATCACAACAATTTAAATGGTATTCATTTAAATAATGCAACTTTGTCTTGTAGATTTGTATAGCATCTCTCACGTTTCTAGGTGTTCCTTCAAGCAACCTATAATCCAAGCACTTGTGAAACTAAATCACTTGTTTTTTTTAATTTCTTCTTGTACAAAGAAATTCACAAAAACAAACTTTTAAGCATCCTAATTGTTGAGCCAAAGGTGTCTTCATCATAAAGTCTCTATGTGATGTGGTTCCACAATTGAATCTCTTAAGCTGATGGACCAGTGGCACCCTCTTATTGAGAATAAAAAATTGGTTCCCATGTGGAAAATTCTCCATAGGGGGATTTGGACAAACATTAAATCCATCAAGATTTGCGAGGTGCCCCTCTGGTACAAGTGGTTTCATTATGAGAGGGAAGATTTGGGACACCTCTTCTTTTTGTGCCCTCAAAGTCATACGTTGTGGCAATCCCTCATACATGTTCTTGCCCTTTAGTGCCAAATTAGCTGGAAACAAGCTCTAGTTGGCCAAGTGATTGCCTGCTCCTTTGACACTATGAAATGCTATCGAGGTAGAAGCGCTCTAGAAAATTTTCGAAATAAAGATGTGCAGCCAATTTTGATCATCTTCCTAGAGGATGGTTGATAGAAAAGTCCCTATGCTATTTAGGTAGAAGAAATTGAAATTTTTAGATAACCCCTCCTTTCAGACACCATAAGCTATTCTTTTTATAGGAGATCAAGCTTAGAAGTAAGCGGGCCCCCACATGGGGGACAAAAAGGTCTTAAACTTTCTCTATAAAGCTTTTTTATATTGTTTCTAGTAATTTATCAAAGATTGAATCTCTCTCAACAAAATGGATCACGTGAGCTTACCTCCACTAAGGTGACTATCAAAGTTATTGATTTCACTCTATCTATTTCCCCACTCCAAATGGATCAATATTATGACCAGAATGTGTGTTCTCTAATCTATTTTTGTGATTGTTTAGACCTTGATGTTGTAACCCTTCATTGATTGTTGGAGTCCTTGTTACACGTATGTGTTCCTCGAGTAGCTTTGATGTGAAACTTTTCCCTATACATAGGCACTTTTTAGTCTATTTGGTTAGAGGTTCTTTCCCCCATGTTACCACATACATGATACACTCATATGTGGTGGTACTTTGTACTTAGGGATATTATTCAACTCGTACTTCAATTCTGTTCATCATCAATAGAGAGAGCTATTCTAGCCATTTGTCTTCTTCATGTGTCTTGCTATGTTTGTGCTCCTTGTGTATGATTTTTGCTTATCTCTCACACTTCTATATACACTCAATAGTGGTATCAGAGTAGGTTTAGCTCCTTCTCAAGTTTTGATTTTATGCATCATCATGTGCATGCACTTTTTATAGTGCAAATCAACTTTGGAGCATAGAACATTGATTTTTAGCAATCAAAAAGAATTTTTACTAGTTGCATTGGTTTTTTACCCCCATTTCAAATCCATTCATGTAGTCAAAATTGCCATCAGACTAATGGATTGTGAGCTATATTTTCAACATTAATTTTAGCTCTCATTGAACTAAAGATCTTGTCACATTCTTGTTCTTTAGTGAAATGGCAGACTGCAATGGCTTGTTTGGCATGATTCAAGCTAAAGATAAGCTTGATGGAACCAACTATCCAATGTGGTCTTACATGATGAAACATGTTCTTGTTGCAAAACAACTATGGAGCATAGTGGCAGTTATAGATTGAAGACCCCCAGGTTCTTCTACTTCATAGTCTAATATCACGAATGGAGCTTCTTCTTCAAGTATAGTGGTTACTCCTTCACAACCTACATAAAAAAAACTTAAAGGGGATGGCAAAGATGCTCTAATTCATGCATTGATTGCACTTTTTATGAACCATCATATAGTTCTACACATTTGATCATGTTCTACATCAAGACAAGCATGGGAGACTCTTGCTTCTTTGTATGTCGTGCGTAATGAAGCATGTGTTGCATACTTGAGGAAGAAACTTGAGGATGTATGTATGGATGAAAATGAATTTGTGGATGTGTTTGTGACACACATCAAGGACTTGAAAGAGAAGGCATTGATGAGCTTATTCCGGATGCATCACTCATCTCTACATTGTTGAAAGAATTACCAGAATCTTTTCAAAGCTTTGCCATGACACTCTATTTTATTGCAACAGGGGATCCAAATATGTATGCATTTGGTTTATTTGTGTCTCTTCTTTTGCAATAACAACAATATAGAGTGAATAGGAGTGGTTTGATTAATAGAATGCAAGCACTTCCTATCTCACAAAAAGGGAAAGGCAAGTATGGTTGAGCTTTGGGCTCATCAAAACCAAAGCCTCAACCTTCCTCTTCCACACATTACTCTAATAATGTTGATTTGCAAAAGAAGAAGAGATGCAAATAATGTTGGAAGGTTGTTTATACTACTGAAAAGTGTAGATAGCTTGATAAGCATAATGAAAAAAAGAAGGAATGTGGCATGTCTATTGCTGAAAATTCTTCAAATGCAAAGAATGATGAAGCCAACATGGCTCAAGATTTGCAGGCATGTCTTGTTAGATGTCATTATGATGCATTATTGCATTCTAAATGTATGGTTGTGAGTGAGGCTGATTTGGACTGGTTCTTTGATATTGGTGCTTCACATCGCATAACTCCATGCAAAAGTTCTTTTTGCATCTTTGAAAGATGCACCCCAAGGAGTACATTTGGTGTATGCAAACAATGCCTCTTATCCTATCATTGGAGTAGGAGAAATTGAGATCAGGACTACAAATGGAGGTGTGGCTCTCTTGAAAATGCATTGTATGTAACCAATATCAAGAAGAGCTTAATTTTAGTTCCTTTGATTGCCAACACTATATTTCATGTACACTTTGTTGATGATTTCAGCGATGGTGATATTATGGTGATCTACTTATGCAATGGTTTGTCTCGCTTGGATACACACAAGAGGGCTGCCTCAAATGACTTGGTTGCTCATACTTCCTCCATGATGGCTAAAATGGAGCTTTGGCATGCTCATTTTGGTCACTTGAACTTCAATAGTTTACTTTACTTGTAGAGGAAGGACATGATTATTAGTCTTCCAACACTTGAGTCCATTGAAAAGCATGCATGTGAAGGTTTCATTCTTGGAAAAATGCATCATGCTTATTTTCCAAAAGATATTCATACACACACGATAAGAAAAATGCAGCTTGTTCATAGTGATTTATGTGGTCCTATCAAGAGTCCATCTTTTGAGAGACATGTATATTTTGTTACCTTCATTGATGATGCAACTCTCCATACATGGGTGTATCCTATGAAAGAAAAAGATGAGGTATTTTCATTATTCAAAGCATTTCTAGCTATGATTAAATTTTTTCTTTTGAGACAAGCTTTTGACCCTATGCACAAATCGTGGTGGTGAATGCAAGTCACATAAGTTTAATGCTTTTCTTTGTGAACAAGAAATTTCACACCAATTTACAATTCCTTATAAACCTCAAAAAAATTGTATAACAAAGCATAAAAATAGAACACTCGTTGAAATGGCACAATCTATGGTCAAAGGAAAGCACCTTCCTGATAAGTTTTGGATGGAAACGATCACGTGTGCAAACTATGTGTTGAATCACTGCAATACAAAACCATAAACATTCATCACTTGTTATGAGGCTTGGAATGGACATAAACCTATGGTTATTCATATGCGCATGTTTGGTTGTTTGGCATATGCTCTTGTACCATCACAACAATGTCTAAAATTTGACAACAAGGCAAAGAAATGTATATTTGTTGGTTATAGTGTTGAAACTAAGGGATATCATTTTTACCATCCATTGATGGACAAAATTATTTTGGTTCAAGATGTAATATTTTTTGAAAATTAGTTTTACCTCTACTTTAATACAAAAAATAGCCAACAGTGGTGTAGTTGATCAACTATGGAAATACTTACAAAATTTTGCATCATATTTTCTTCTTTTCAACCTTTCTTTACAAAAAAATTGTGAATCTCCTAGTTCAAGAGCATGTGAATTGTCTCATAGCCCCAAGAGGAACACTTATTGCACCCACGTGTACTAGGCAACAAGATGATTGCATGCATTATGCAGTCATGCACCGTAGCTTCCCTTCTTCTTTTTTGAAGGCTCATAGACCTTTAGGACCATCATATACAATCTCTTCCTTCTATTTGACATTATATATGGGATAACTAGGTTTTATTCACAACAACAACACTCTTTCTGCACATCTAGTCCATAAGTAGCCCACATGCACCCTTTTTTGTGCTACTTCCTTTTCTACACCTTTACAAGGCGAGGCTTGAGAATAAAATCTCCTCATTTCACTCAGTTTTGAATGTAACACAAAGAAGAGAGAAGCCTTGAAACCTCTTATGAAGCATAAAGTGAAGGGAGGGACAGAAGGGAGAGAGAGAGAGAGAGAGAGAGAGAGAGAGAGAGAGTTTGGAGCATCAAGGTGCAAGAACACGGAAACAATCAAGGTGCAAAAGGAAGGATGTCCTGTCCTCATCAAAACTAATGGGTTCCTTTTGAAGTGTTAAGAAAGAGCAACGAAGAGCTACAAGCACGAGGATTTTTGTCACCAAAGAGCATATTACAAAAGTACCTATATATCTCCTTCTCTTAGTGATTTATCCATTTTTGCATATCATTGAGGTGGTACACAAAGAGATGAATGTTTCGTATATCCATGCACATTTAAATCATGTACTTTGCACCAATGCAATGCTTACATTGAGAATAGTTGACTATGTATGGTCATTATCCATACACAAAGCAAGAAGATTATGGCATGAATTTTATCATGGAATGTCAATCATTGCAAATGAATCATCAAGATGTATCTTTAGCATACGTGAAAAGCGATGCATAAAGATTGATTCTTTTAAAAGCATGTATGTATAATTATCCATTTGCTTTCTTAGATGAATGGATTGAAATACTAAGGACATCATGTGCACTTATTGCATCACGTATGCGTCAAAAAGAGTATATTTTATTACACTTTTTCTTGAAATTCTATGCATCACATTAGATGAAAAATGCTCAATGTAGAGTCAAGAGCAAAACACATGTAAACGTTGGCATCAAGCATGGATCATCGCCCACAAATTATCAACCCAGGAAACAATTCATGATGAAAATCAAGTCTCAAGCATGCAAAAGGACTCATCCATGCGTTTTCCAAGTGGAACAATAAAAAAAGGAGAGCCCAAAGTAGTGGGATCAAGTTAGGAGCTCCACTAAATTCAATCAAATTCAAATCTCATTAATTACCCATCCAAAAGTGCACCTACATTGAATGGTGGGTGGTTAGCTAGATTGTAGGAAAAGTAAAAGTTCTATATAACCACAATTTGTCCTTTTTTTCTTGCTTTGTATTAGTTCCAAAAGTTTCCCACGTAGTTTAATGAAGTGATAAACTCAAAAAGACAGCCCCCTTGCTTGCTTATCTCATTTTCTCATGATTTTCCTCCTGTCTATCTACAAGCATAATTACACTTTCAAAATTCAGTTTATACCAAATTGTAGAGCATTGTTTGCTCCCTCATTGTACTCCTCTTTATTGATTTAAAACTTCATTGGTCTCTCATATAGTTCCCCAAAGTGTGCCAAATTTTCAAGTTCTTGTACTAAGTGAATTGTAAGAAATTGCCAAGTTTATCAAGCTATATCTCTAGACATAGGCAGAAAGTGTTGCAAAAAAATAGATTGTCTTGCTATGAGCATAGACCTCTTTGTTAATAGACAAACTGATGAGGCATTTCAGAGATTCAAACCAGACAAGCCTAGTGATGTAGAAGGGATCATCATACATGATTTCAAGGACCCTAATGTTCTAGGCAAGATCATTTACTTGGAAAACACATGTACACTTGGAAGGGTGAATAGATTTTTCCCTCACACATCTACTAAAAGCCACTGTCACAACAAAGTAGGATCATTACATATCCTAGGAGCATAGAAAGAGAAATCCAAGCAAAGACCTAAAGTGAGCTTTGTGCATATGATAGGAAGAGAGAGATCAGGGTTAGACACCGATAGAACAGAACGAGAAAGAGTCAAAGGGCAGAGGAATCAGAGAGGCATGGATGATTTTCCACTAGCTAGACCAAGAGAGCATCCCATAATCTTGAGACCTACTTAGTTAATGAATACATGAAGAATTACTTTAATGGCACAAGACATCCCTATGATCACATAGCCGAATTTAAGCAATTATTGAGAGAATAATAGATCAATGACTTGGTCACTCAATATTAGTTTTTTGGGCTTACCTTGAAGAATAGAGCCCTAACATGGTTTCAACCATTGCACCAAGAGAGATACAAGAAATCCTAGAGGTACCTACTCAGGCTAAACAAGTCTCCTTGTTCTTAGATGGTCTATTGAGCGGGAAGCTAAGGTCATATGTATATTTGAAGGAGACACTTACTTTAGATCAGTGCTTAAGAACGTGCATAGATATTGAAGATAACTTGGGTGACAAGATAGAACTTCTAAACTCTACAAGGATTCAGATTGTTCCACTAGTATCATGTCAAACCCATGATATCAATAGATGAATTGGCAGAACAAGTAGCTCAAAAGTTAGAATTCCAATATAGACAAGCTCAGAGAGTGATCATAATGAAGCGTTGCTACACGTGCAGATATGATCGCATGGCCAATGTGTGTCCCATACAAGCTGAGAACATAGGGAACTTAACTATCCAATACTATACAATAGAGAGGAAATACACCAACAATGCAATGCAGGACTGTCCCCACAACAAGCAAGCAGTTAGGCAGAACTACTAGTAGAGTTACCCATAGCTAGGTAGGTACCAGAATCAATACCAGTAGCAACCTTACTATAGGCAACAACAACATTACCAACCACAATATCGAGCACAACCTATACCACAATTAGTGCTAAGAAAACAACTACCACCCCCTACCAATGTAGTCTCAATCAAGTATGCAGCAAGAGAAGATAACCTAAACAGGGCATTAGTACTAGTATCTCTATTAATCTCAAAAAGTGGCCCCTAATGCTCAAAGCTTTAATTCAACACATGGAGATAGCCCACCGATTTATTACACCGAATATCCATAGCATAATGAGGCTTATCAATTTGATGCATCGTTGATGGAACCTAGTTGGGAATCACACTACACACAAGTAATGTACACAAACCCTATACCTAGGCCCCAACCATGATAATATAGGCCTCAAGGACCTATAGAAGCATGATATAGATGCCAAAGAGCTCATTTTATTCTAGAATAACCACTTCTTCCACTAGGGAAACCTCAATCTATAGAGATTCAAGCTTTTTTTCTTGATTGTTGAAAGGAACATCTCCTTTGTGATTTTTCCTAAGAATCTAGCCAAGGCTTAGAAAATTACCCCAATCAATGTAATTGGATTGGTAGTGGAACCCAATGGAATTGTGGCTAATATTGCCCCTATGTAGGTAGTCACTAGAGCAAAGGCTCTACAAAAGGCTCTAGACATGGACCAGAAAAAGAAATGTGAGGTTAGTGAATTAGAATACACTAGTAAGAAGAGAATTAAGACTTGGAAAGATGGTCTAGAACAGATGAAAAGATAGAGGGCTAGAAAATTGAGTGATCTAGAGGTGAACCTAAAGGGGGGGAAATAGAAATAGTAGAACTCTCATCTTAAATCCCCTTGTAGACACTCCCACTACTTCACACCACACCATCCATCCCACCTCAACCCTAAGCAAGACCGATCTTAGCAGATCCTACTCTAGAGGGCTTGGACATGATGTTCAAGGCCTACCAGGATCAACTTCAAGAAGGGCCAAATGTAGCTAAGTTGGATAAATGTTATCCCATAGTAGAATTAGACATTGAAAGGACAAAGCTATATTCAAACATCGTAGAATAAGCTCAAGATATGTTCCATGCAAGCCATATTTTCAATGAGACAAACTCAGTGAAACCAAAGTTACATTTTGAAGGACTATTGGAGAGGTTAGAACAATTGGTAGCAAAACCACAAACCTTAGCAACACTAGAGGCTCAAGATAGTGGAAGTGAGAGATCTTCTCGGATAGGAGGCTTTTGTTCCTAAATCTATGGATGATGGGATCTCATCCTATATGAATGAGTACTCCTCGGAGTTCTTAAGTGAAATAAAAGAGGAGAAATGGGACAAACAGAGAGAGTATCTCCCTCCAATTCAAGGAGTGGATGATCTTCATGATCGATTTCCTCACGACATTCCATTTATATAGACGAGCAAGAAGATGTGCAGTTAAGCGAATGATTAGACTTCAAATCTAATTCCTTAAAAGAATATCCTCATTTCATAGGCCCTGAGAAATCAAAGTCTATTTAAATAAGAGCTCCCATAGTGATAATTAGAAATGAAGAATCATTTCTACCTAAGAACACAAGAAGTAGTTAAGATTCAAGAACACTAAACTATAGTGTCATTTCAATTTAGAAGAGCTACTCAAAGTCAAACTAGAGTCATGGAAGCATATAGCAAAGTAATTTCCAAAAGTTGCTCATGCCCACTCTCAAGAAGGTTCACAAAGAAAAGGATTGGAAATACCCATAGATAAGATAGGAGATATGAGTGAAGGAGAAGAAGGAAATATGTATCTCCCTATCACCTATCAAGGACACACAACAAAGGCACTCCTAGGTTCAGGTGCAAGAGTTGCCATTGCCACCACATCTTTATGGAAATGATGGGGCAAACCAGCTTTAAGACCCACAAGAATTAAGTTAAAAATGGTAGACGACACATAGAGAAGCCACTAGGATTGCTAGAAGGAATCACACTCAGTGCATTTTTTCTAGAGTTTGAGCACACCTTTGCCATATGAAAATCTAAAAAGACCATGTCTATGAGATGTTTTTGGATAGACCTTTCATGAGGCGATTGCACATAGTGTAGGATTGGGGAACCAATTCCTTGTACTTACAACATTTAGGGGTAACTACCATCGTCAACTTCAAAGACTACTCACATAGAGATGTACCAACCCTACAGTAGAATACAATCCATAGGACATCAGAGGATACTAAATCAATGCATTCCATAGGATCAGATCCTTCATGGATGCATGATGATATGCATTTTTAGAATTTTAAAGTTGTAATAGAAGAAGAACAGAGGCTAGAAGCCAGAGACATAGGTGCCAAAGAAAACCAAAGATCACTTCAAGAACCAGCCTATGTGCCTATGATTTCTTCAGATGAGGAGTTTGAACCCCACGGTTGGGCGGAAATCTTAGCATCAATGGACATACTTGTAAATGAAGAACAATGGATCCCACATTGTGATGAGGATGGCTTTGACATTTCACCATTCATGTGTGAATCCTTCAGGGAATGTGAGCCTAGTATAGGTGTACCAGTAGAAGTAAGTGACAAGGACCTAAAATCCATCATCATGGATCCGTTTTGTGCCTCAGAAGATTAGTATCTATACTTGGTAGAAGCTAAGACTCAAGAAACCAAAAGTAAGAAGAAGAAACAAAAAAGAGTCCTCCCACATAAGAAGAAGAAAAAGAACCTTTATTTGAAGTACAAGAAAACTTCAAGAAGTATAAGATAGAATGTAGGAAAATCATGGTGAGATTACGGAAACAGGAAGCTCTCATGTGAGAATTGTATGATGATAAAGAACAAACCAAGAAGATTGTAATAATGATTTAGGACAAAGAAGAAAGATGCATGCATATAGGACCTAAGTGAGGAAGAAGAGCAAGAATTGGTAATTGTACTAAGAGAATATAGAGATGTGTTTGCTTGGAATTACAAAGAGATGAAAGGAGTGGATTGAGACATATGTTCCCATACGATCTTTATGACCTTAGAATCCATGCCAATGAAGCAAAAGCCTTACATCTACAATGATACCTATGCAACAAAGATGAAAGAGGAGATCAATAGATTTATAGAAGGTGGATTTATCTACAAGATTAAGCATACAAAATGGGTATCCCCCATCATTTTTAAGCCCAAAAACAATGGAAAATTGCATGTATGTATTAGCTTGAAAAAAGTTAATGTTGCCGCTATAAGAGATAGTTATCTGCTTCCTATCACTAAACATCCACTAGAACAGGTAGTAGGTAAGGAATTTTACAACTTCCTTGATGGATTTTTAGGTTACAATCATGTAGCCATATCCCCAAAGGATCAACATAAGATGACTTGTGCCATAGAATGGGGAATATTTGCATTTTGTGTGATGCCATTTGGGCTCAAAAATTCACCTGCTACCTTCCAAAGGCTCATCTTTCATGTATTCAAGAACATATTGCATAAGAATTTAGAATTCTATGTGGATGATTTGTGTGCTCATTCTCACATAAGACCAACTCACATCCTAGAGCTCAAGTAGAACTTTGACAAATGTCAAGAATATCAAGCCTGTTTGAACCCAGAAAAAAGTGCTTTCATAGTCAGACAAGGCAAGGTATTAGGCCATATTGTGTCAAAGAATGGAATATCAACAAATGAAGACAAACAAAGAGCTATCAAAGAATTAGCAAGACCTTGGACGATCAAGAAAGTAGAAGCTTTTATGGATCATTGTGGATACTACCGACTTCTTATCCACATATATGCAATTATTGCAAAGCCTTTATACAACCTTTTGACTAACTTCTAGTGGAAGGAAGAATGTGAGAACTATTTGTTAGATCTAAAAAGACATTTGTGTTGAGCCCTTATATTGACAATTTCAAACTGGAATACACCATTTCCATTTGCATTATACTTAGCTTTCCAAATCCATTTAGTACCTATTACCTTCTTCTTTGGTGACAAATCCACTAGATCCCATGTATCATTTTTGAGTATACTATCATACTCAGACTGCATTGCCGCTCTCCAACGTGGATCATCAAGGGCTTCTTCAATGGTGCTAGGTTCATTTATCAAGCCCATGATATCTACCATTAGAACCATGTTAACAATGTGTTCTGAGGCTCTTCTTTGCTCCTCTATTCTCGTTGATCTTCCTAATCCGTCCGAGGATGATTCTGGTACATCTACATGTGGATTGTGATCATCAAAGAGTTGTTGTGCCCACTTCGGTAGTGGCTTACGCTGTGCAGCTACAACTGGTTGGCTTTTTATTGAGGAAATTTCTTCATCAGATGTTTCCTCCTCCTCAACTTTAACCTGTCTTTTGATAGGCACAATGTGAGATATTTCTCCGTTTGATGAGATAATAGATTTACCTTTATCTTCTACTAAGTGTGGTCGTTCATCAAACACCACATCTTGGCTGACAAAAATCTTCCTTGCCTCAAGATCCCACAACCTGTATGCTTTAGACTCTTCACTATATCCTAGGAAGACACACTTTTTGCTTTTTGAATCCAACTTTGATCTTGTTGAATCAAGAATATGTGCGTAACAGAAACAACCAAAAATTCTGAAATGCAAAACTGAAGGCTTTCTACCAGAATATGCTTCTTGAGGAGTCATCCCCTTCAGTGCTTTTGTGTAGCTTCGATTGAGGATGTAGACTGCTGTATTGACTAATTCTGCCCAACAACACCATTTTGTTGAGGTGTATGAGAAAGAATGATGTGCAGACCATAGCCAAGTTCCTATTTGAGAATGTATTTACAAGATATGGTTTGCTAATAGAATTGGTGAGTAATTGTGGCACCCACTTCTTGAATGAGTTCATTGAATACTTGTTACAAGAATTCATAGTGGTTCACAAGAAGTCGGCTCCATATCACCCACAAGCCAATGGTCAGGTCGAAAGCATGAACAAGATACTTTGTATTGTTCTGACTAAATTGGTAAATAATAAGCATTTTGATTGGCACAAACAACTACATCACATTGTTTGGGCCTACAGACTGGCCTATAAAATGGTGCTCCAAGCCACCGACTTCAGATGGTCTTTGGATAAAATGTTGTGTTGCCATTAGACTTCCTGATACACACACTGAAGGTAGCACAAGAACACTAGTGGACTGGTCATGAGCTTTCATCTAGAATTTTTTACTTACAGCGACTAGGAGAGACACGATTGAGAGTAGCAGCCAGGATTTATGTGGCTAAGAAGAGACAAAAAGCCTACTTTGATGCTCACATAAAGGACAAAGGCTTGAAAGCCGGAGATTTAGTCTTAGTGTACACCTTGAAGCAACATGCACAAAATTTCGAGAAGCGTCACTATGGACCCATGATTATTAATAGAATATCAACAAGTGGATCTATCCAATTAGCCATTCTAGAAGGCAACATTATACCAAGTTATATCAGTGGATGTAGAGTCAAATTATGTCAATAACTTCTCACATAGGAAATGCTTAATCAACTCAACACTGCAAAGAAATGTAAGGAAGAGGAAAAATGAGTTCAAGAAGAAGCGCAAGCAGAGGCCTTAGAACATGTCCAAAGAATGAAATAGAGGAGACAAGGTAGATATCAACCTAAGTTAGATACTCATGAAGCTCCGAGATATCATATGGCTCTAGAATAGTCGATCGACATCCTTTTGTGACCCTAGAGGTAGGACACGGAAAGAATGCAAGGACTGTAAGGGCCTTGATTGACTTGGGTGCTGCCACCAATGCAGTTAGACTTTCTTATTATCAAGCCTTGCAACTAAATATCAGTCCTATAGAGGTGTATCTCATAGGATTGGGAGGTGTGGAAACCCCTTGCATGGGCGAGGTGGAACTTCCCATATATCTTCAAGATGTGCCAATTACAGTGGATACTAGTATGTCAAGATGAGGACCTCATGGAACCTCTTATTTTAGGTCAAGCTTGGATCTATGACCATGCAATGAACATCAACCTAAGCAGTGGAATTCTTCAAGTCTAGATGAATCAGTAGTGTGTCACAATTGAACTAGCAAACAGAGCACTCAAGGATTTAGGAAAGGCACCAAATCCTTGTCCTTCCAAGAGTACACATGAAGATAAAGATGTTGTTCTTGTACAAAAACCTGTGATGCAGAAGGATGATGTTCTCAACAAAGGAGTCAAGGAAATTATGGAACTCCCTTCTTTTCCAAAAATGATCGAGACAAAGCAAAAAAGGAGTATCAGAAGCAGAGAAAGTAGATGGTCGATGCTCATAGTCAATGAAACATCTGAAGCAAGATGACTTAAACCATGAAGCATATTTGGGTACATAAGGGTGAGCAACCCCCTGCTTCGATGCAAAGACCCCAAGGACACACCCACCCAACAGCTCAGTTGAAGGTTGCAACAAAGGATTATTCCATGAGTCAACCATGGAGGATTATTTCTATTTGGACACCAAAGCAGTCAATGAAGGTTGACCTGAAGGCGCGACAAATCTGGGTGCCTAAGGAATTAGTTGCAGCTCAAGAAGGGCAATTACACATGTGGGTACCCAAGGAACTCTTACATACAAAAAACCCTATGCTCTCCCTAATTGAAAAAATCTCAATGAAGAAGCCAAAGAGAGGCAAGGGTCAGAACCAAGCACACAAATCCAAAGATTACCAACTCACCTATTCGACAATAGTAAGAAGGCAATCAACAAGGTTATGGGTTCAAAAAGCAAAAGCACTAGTAGCCTCGATAGAACCAAAGAGCCAACCACAAGGGATACAAAATTTAAGAAACAGTCCAAAGATGAAGAGGCCAAAAGTGATCTCTATGTGGCCGAACACTGTTCTAAAATGGATCCCTATAAGGAGGAATGATCATTTCTCATTCAACCATCGATTGATTGCATCATTTTGAGATCCAATGGATACCGGCAAACAAAGATTGCATCAATGTCTACAAGTAACATCAGAAGCCTCAATGTGCGAAAACCATGTACACTTTACATAACCCTATCTTTTGCACAATTAAGGTCATGCATTTCCACAATATGCATTAATATAGGACACATTACACAGTCATGCATAGACACAATTCAGAATCCCATGGCTAATCTCTTTCTTCTTGTTTCGTGACATTGCACAAAAAAAAAGAGGAACAAAAAAAAGAGAAGGGATAGGACCATGTGCTCGAAGAATCTCATTATTGAACCATCAACAAGGACATCCATCAACAATGAAAGAAGATCCAATGGTCAATCACCATGAGTGGAGTACAACACGAAGATATGAATATCGATCGACCTTTAACCATGGTAAGAATACACTACTTTAGCAACACTATCACGATGATAGATTAGGAAACCTCTTCGTTAGCATACCTTTGAGCACTTAGCTCAAGAACCAATTTTTTGTACCATACTTCTTACAATGCACTCCGCAAGTAAGCATGTATAGGGCAACATTACAAGGCCATGCACCATGCACATATTTTCTTCAACCCATGCACGAACACACTTACCCATCACTCATTATGGGTTACGAGTACTTGGCATGATAAATGTGAAACCCATGTTTGAAAGATCCCGAGGACATCAAGGTTACAACATCAATAAGCTATGAAGCAATTCACAGCCCACAGCTGCTCAAAATCAGCATTGACAACCTCTTTTAAGCAACTAGTAATTTTTGAAAGTTCACAAATACAACATCATGCTAGAATCCAAGGAAGAAGTACATACAAAGGGACTAAAACTTGAAAAGGCTGGTAGTGAAAAAATGAAGAACATGACAACCCACCTGCTACATTTGTAAGAAAAACCACTCTTGTTGATACATGATGGACACCACCTCTCAAACCACTACATGGAACACCCACTCCAACAAGGTTCTGTCGGAGACGAGACTCTAGAGGGGGGAGTGTTGGCATTCAAGGTCAAGCACAAGGTGCGGGAATGCGTCAAAGAAGTGGACACACAAAAAGAGGGGCCATGTAGGGAGCTCCAAGAAGTATATGTCAACTTTTCATAAGAAACCCCTATAAAAACAATTATTTTGATCATTAAAAACCATTGTACATTTCACATTTTTTGAAACTCCATTTTGATCAAGCCAAGGAGTCCTCGGGCTTGAGGAGTATTAGGAGTATCTACGTACCAATTTTCATAATTTTTAGAGCTTGTTTGAGCCTCCAAATTAGCTTAGGAACCTATTTTTTAATTAGGCCAGACACTAGGTCTAGACAAGCCCAGTCAAAAACTATAAAAGGAGCTAGAGAGCTCATTTTTTAGGTTAGTGAATTCGGAATTGAAGTGAACAAAAGAGCTCTTCACTATTGGGTTTTTATGGAATGTAGGCATGATCTTCTATTGGACATTCCCTAGGGTTAAAGGGTCCTAATTCTATTGTGAGTAGCCTTTGTTCTTCTCCATTAGCCATTTATCACATCAACCAATGGGTATCTTCATGCATTCAAGATGGATCACTAGAATCTACAATATGGATGGACATATCATCTATTTCTTTGTGTACAAAGTTCCATTCTAATGGGGCTTTGTTATATGTAAAATTCTTCTATTGATCTTGACGGTGACACCCAAATGTTGGAGGTACAAAGCATCACTTCCTCGAGCTTTGATGACTTTTATTTGTCTCATCAAAGGCTTCCTAGGATCATTTCATGATTTTTGACATTTTCGAATTGACAAATGGTTAAAGTTTGTCAGAGTCATGACAACAACTGTTGAGGATAATACTTTCCAATAACCCTAGTGGTTTGTTGACATGTCCATGTGCTGATTGAAGTTTCATCCTAGTGGGTTTCATGGCTAGCTTTCCCCATTTTTCATATAGCTCTTTTGTGGCTATATCAACTCTAGGTCCTATATCCAAAATTTCCTTTGTTGTATAACCATTAAAGGCCATTGATATCCTTTGCTATACTCTACAACTTTACCTATGGGCCGAATTTCCTTTAATGCACAAACATAGTTTGTTAGATGCCACATTTAATTGAATTCTTGCTTTCATATACTTTGCTATACTCTAAAACTTTACCTATGGGCCGAATTTCCTATAATGCACAAACTTGTTTTTTTAGATGCCACATTTAGTTATTATGTGCATGTAACCTTAACATATGTTGCTAAGTTTTCTCACAAGTGCATCTTGATTTTTAAGAGTTCTTCCATAGTCAAGGTGCATCTCACTTTGTCTTTTTAAGTTCCTTAATGGTTTTAGAATGACTAAGGTCCATTCTAGGCCTCTTGAAGTGCATAGTTGGAAAGGATTTTGGGATACTAAACTCGCAATGTAATCAATATTGGTAGTTGATTTGAAAGTTTCAAAAGGATTCTAGATCATTGTCTAAGTTATCCTCTAGGTTAGCATACTCCCTAAGACATTCTTCCACTATTTTTAGTCTCTGGATGTAGACTAATGTGTGCATTTCCCCACTCACAAATCCATCAACGAAGAGTGAGATCATAGCTTGAGAAGGTAGTTCCTTTGTCAGACACCTTTTAATGTGTTGCCTAAATTGCCTTGTACTTAATCTCAATGTATTGCCTAAATTGCCTTGTACTTAATCTCAGAGATTCTCCTTGACTTTGTTTAAAGCTATGGGTTTATGCCAATCTTTGAGAACTCACTGTCTAATTCTTTTATGCGTGCATCAATGGTATGATATTGGTCTCTCTTGAGTGGTTTAAACCATAAAGAAATCTGATCCCACTAAGGTATGACCAAAGGTCTCATATTGAGTGAACAATTTGTTGATTTTTCTAGCACACAACACCTACTTAAATTTGGCTTATTGAACCATCAAAATGGTTCTTCATGCATTTAGCGACTTGTGAAGGTCGTAAGCATCTTCCATCTAGAACTCTTGCCATGGGCATAGGTCTTGCATGTGCTTGATGGATTGGTTGTGGACGTGGATGAGGAGGAATTTGAAAAGCTCCTATTGGCACATTCCCACCAAAGATAGCACTAGCTTCTAGCTTGATGGAGGTAGTAGTTGTAGCATCGGAGAGAGGAGGAATAGGTAGACAATCACTCCACAAGGATCCTCCCACATCTTCTCCTTTCCCTTGCTAGACTCACCCCCTATATATATATATATATATATATATGTGTGTGTGTGTGTGTGTGTGTGTGTGTGTTTATGTATCTATGTGTGTATATGTATACACATGCATGTATGTACATGCACACATGTATGTATGTATCCATGCATCTACTTAACTTAGTTATTCACTCACTAACCTATATACATACATCCATAATTATATATATATATATATATATATATATATATATATATAGAGAGAGAGAGAGAGAGAGAGAGATAGATAGAGAGAGAGAGTGCTCAATGGATGATGCTTGCAAGATGTGTCACCATCAAGAACCTCTCAAGGATCCAAAAGAAGAGCTTTGATATGTGTATTTAGGAGGTTGTTACTTTCATCAAGTACTTATAGTGACAAGGACACATGCAAAAGAATCGTCTAGATTTACATGAAAAATATTAAAATATTAAAGACGTGTGAGAATTGACATCAAAAGGTTGTTCTCTATCAACCCAAATAAAAAAAAAAAAGAGGTTGAAAAGGGTGAGAAAAACAAAGACAAAGACAAAAAAAATGAGGATGAAAGCGAATATATACTTTGTTCATATTAGCAATTTTTAAATGTATTATGCAATCTTTGAGCTCTAATGCAGTTGTGATTATGATTATGATTTGGATAACTATGGCAAGTGATGTTTACTATTATGGAAACTAATGCTTATGTTGGAGTTCTACAGAAGCATGCAAACAACACAAGGAAGAAGAAGAAGCTTGGAGCACAACACAACACTAAATGAATTACCAAGTAAATCTATAGAGATAAGTAATTTATTAGGGTTATAGGTGTATATGCAATCCATGGGGAAAAACCTCCTAAAGAGGAAAAAAGTAGAGAAACGGTCCTAAGTGTGTTCACACACATCACTACCAAAATATATCAACAAATTCCCTTGGGAGTGATGTGATGAACAAGGAGCTAGCACTCATGTATAAGGAATTGCCAAGCTATGTGCAAAGAGATCAAATCTGAAAAAAGGAAGCAAGCCCAAAACTTTGCAAAAAGCTTCAAACTTCTCCCTAGTTAGAGCCTTTGTGAAAATATCTGCAACAACACATATGCCAAGCTGATCTCTCCAACAGAGAACCTCTCCCTGACATAATGATAGTGCACCTCAATCTGCTTTGTGTGAGCATGTAACACAGAGTTCCTTGCAACTTCCAATGTGCCCTGACTATCGGTGAAGATGGTGGTGGTAGAAGATTGACCAACACCCAAATCAACCAAAAGGTGTCTAAGCCACACACACACACTCAACAGTCATTGTGAAAGCTTTCATATACTTAGCCTTAGAACTAGAAGTGGCCATAGTAAAATGCTTCTTGCTCAAACAAGATATGCATGAGCTACCAAGCATGAAGCAAAAACGAATAGTGGACATATGAGTTTCATAGCAATTAGCCCAATCAGAGTAAAAAAAGCATGTAAATCTGGTGGTAATGATCCCCCTTGGGATAAAACAATCCAAGAAGCCTAGTACCATTCAAGTAGCAAAAGATGCACTTAACCACCTAGCAATGCTTGATACCTAGGCAATGCATAAATCTGCTCACCTGAGAGACTTCCATAGGAATAGCAATAGGTTTGCAATCTTCAAGATCAAAGCACTGCAATATATGTCAATATATTTTGTTTGATACAAAGCTATTCCCCCATCGACTTGCATAAATTGATTGGCCAAATACTAATGCAAATGCCCCAAATCTGACATCTCAAAAGGGGCATGCAAATACCAATGAGAAGTATGTCATCAACATACACAACAATGATCAGAACTTTGTCATCTACATCCTTAACATATAAGGTACTTTTAGTTGGACCATTCTCAAAACCATGTGCAATCAAGTAGTCATGGATCTTTTCGTACCAAGCATGTGGTGCTTGCGTCAAACCATATGATGCATTTTTCAACATGCACACTTTGTTTTCATTCCCTTTCTACACAAAAACACAGGGCTAAAATGCATACATTTCTTCATGTAAATAATCATTAAAAAATGGAGTTCTAATGTCCAGCTAATGTACATTCCAAACATGATGAGCTAAAAAATGCACAAATGCTACAAATGATGGTCATTCGATAAGTGGGTGCAAAGGTCTCATCAAAATCAATGCATCTCCCTTGAGCATAACCTTTTGCAACAAGCTTAGCCTTATACCTGTCAATTGTTCCATCATGCTTACATTTCAGCTTGTATACCCATTTAGTGCCAATGAACTTTTTGCTTGGAGGCAAATCACATAAAGACTAGGTTCTGTTCTTCATAATAGCATCATATTCTGATTGCATAGCAGCCATCCAATTTTATGAATTTTGTGCTCCATCAAAAGAAACAAGCTCATTCTCATCACAAAGACCAAAGGTAGCCATTGCATAACAATCTGATGCAAAGGAAGCACTATGAGAACCTGAATGAGTATGATGTGATAGTGGTGCATCTAATTTGCTATCTCTCAAAGTCTGATCCAACCATTTAGGCATAGTTTTTGCCTCCTCTATATCAATCCTGTTATCAACAAGAGCATCATGTAAATCTGCATAAAAAATGGAATGATCTGCATCATCATGTGGAACTTGTAAAGGCTAAGATTATTGCCTCATTTAGACCACTACTTGACAGTCCACCTAAAAAAAGAGGTAGCAATGTGTCATACACACCTTTGGAGCTAACACGTCTCCTTAGTACATGAAAATAATGGTTGAAATTGCATCGCCAAAAATGCATTATAATCAGAAGACATGTATCCCCACCTTGATCAGAATGGAGGGTGCCCAATTTATATTCTAACAGATTTTCAGCCATGAACACAAACAATTTGAAGCACATAAACGCTTCAGACTTTGTTTTCAATGGATACACCCATGCATGCCTAGAGAAATCATCAATGAAAGTCACGAAGTAAAGGTAGTTCCCAAAAGAAGGTGTCTGCATAGGACCGCATGCATCACTATGAACAAGCTACAATTTATGGACAACTCAAACTAAACCATCTTTAGCGAAGGAAGAACATTGCATTTTGCCAAAAATACACCTTTTGGAGACATGTTTACAAGGTTCCTCAAGTTTGGGAAAAGAGAACACCATTTCATATTTTTGTAGGCATAACAAACTAGCATAATTCAAATGAAGAAATCATGCATGCTGAAGCTTTGCATATGAGATAACCAGAGAATATTGAACTAAATATGCTGAATCATTCACAGATTTTGCATAGTTTATGAGCTTATACAACCCACAACACAAACTTCTAGAAGCAATAATAACATTACCGTTTGACAGATCATGAATTGTACATCTGTTATCAACAAATTTGACAACCAAGACAATCTTGGCTAATGCTTAATCTGACAACATAATTTTCTTATTCCTTGGCACATACAAAGCATTTGATAATGTGAAAGGACTACCATCAGTAGTATTCAAAATGATCTTACCAACTCCCATAACATGATAAGAGGAGTTGTTAGCACATGTGATAGTATTCCTTGTAGGGATAGGCTCAAGTGTACTGAAGAAATTGTGTGCTTCGAGGTAATATGTTTGGTTTCCCCACTATCAAAGTACCATGCATTCGAGTCTACTACAAACATACACTGTTCATTAGAAGATGGATCATAGTTGCATATAGTAGTAAATGCCCATTCTTCATTCTGAACAAGATTAGTATACTCTATTTTAGGTGTAGAGGCCTCTGCAACAACCATTCCATCCTCTTTCTTCTTTGCCTCTTTTGCAATGAGTTTTGGACAACTCTTTATGACATGATCATTTCCCTTACATTATTTGCAAAACTGTTTTTGCTTTTCTTTTTTCTTCTCATCTTTGTCTTCCTTCTTTGATTGTGCAACATTAGCAGATTTCTACTTACTAATAAATGAGCTCCATTTACCTTTAACCTTTTGAATAGCTAAGAAAGCTTGATCTGCAATATGCATAATGGACTTGTTCTACCTGGACTATATTTCCTACAAGAAGACATAGATTAAATCCTCAAATCTTAAGGCATTTGGATTTCCTTTCATCATCAATCGAAGAGTAGAAGCAAAACTGAAATATGAAACTAGAAGACGATCAAGAATAGTTTGTGGAAAGTGAACTATCTCGCAAGACTTCATCAATAGAAATCAACTACTCTTTCAAACCTTTCGCCTTTGTCAACAAAATATCCATGGAATCTTCGTCATTCATGTGTTCACTCTCCAACTATTTTGGGAGGTAAGCAACACAAGTCTCATTTCTTGTCTGGTATAAGGTTGTAAGTATATCCTTAACATCCTTTGCTATCTGGCAAGAGCAAATGTGAGGGATAATGGCATGTTTGATAGACAAGGCTACCAATGCATGTGCGTGAGCATCTCTGCCATCCCAATGAAGTTGCTCTATAATAAGTGAAGCAGGAACCACAACATGAACAGGAATATGAAGATCATCATCTTCAGTGCCATGTCCATCACCTTGAATAACTGTATTCACAAGTCTAATAGGGCATTTTTCAATACCATGCACAATATTCCACAAACCTTTGGCTACCAATACATGACACATCATATATGCCCATAATGGGTAATTACTAACATCCAACTTGTCCTCAATAGCCAACACACAAAATACATCATTGCTTTTATCCATGACCATTGACTAAATACTTTGATGCAAAAAAATGATTGTATCTCAAAAAGTTGAATAGAACTACCTTGTCGAGCTCTACTAAACCTGTAGCAGACTTTGAGCCGCTTGTAGTGGCAAACCGAAACCTGTATATATGTTTGGAAAAAAAAGATGAAATTGCCTGTATAGGCATTGTGATATTGCATTTGGAGGCTGAAATGACCTTGGAGATTTTTGTGCGAATCTAACACTATGGCCGGAGGGGTGTCGATGATGCCCTAGATGAAGTGGTGACCTAGTTTGATACCAATTGTTGTAGTTTGAGGTCTATGGAAGCATGCGAAGAACACAAGGAAGAAGAAGAAGCTTGGAGCATAACACAACACTGAATGAATTACCAAGTGAATGTAGAGAGATAAGTAACCCATTACGGTTATATGCATGTATACAAGCCGTGGGGAAAAAACCTCCTAAAGAGGGAAAAAGTACCCTAAGTGTGTTCATACACCAATACCAAAATATATTAACAATTTATGCATGTGAGAAGTGATGTATATGGTTATGAGGATTGATACTTAATTTTAAATTTTGTATATATTTTTTACAATAATTATCATTTTGCAAGTCACATGGATATTATGGTTAACATGATTGTTTTGAGTGATGTTTATAGTTGAAATGTGCCAAGAGTTGCTTCATTCTACGAGAAAAAAATTATATGAAAAATTATATGTAGGAGAAGACATAGCGTGCAATTTTTATTTCAATTTGCCTTTAGCATTTATGATAGGCATAGTAATATCTATATCATCCAATTTTTTCCCACCAAGGCATTTGA